>CCAG010009302.1:0-59544 GCA_001077435.1 Glossina morsitans morsitans | reverse complement strand
ATGCACGAACATGTTTTAGTGCATTCCGAATTGGACACTGGTGAATAATGTGTATACTTCTGGACGTTATAATGATTTGGTAAAAAGTGAAATTTCGATACACTATATAATTTGGACACTACGGATATTGGGTGGGCGCTTTTTTCGGGATTTTCACAGGCGTATACATTCAAATTTTTATGGTTTTATCTGTTCTAGTTTCTGAATAATGAAAATAAAAGTTTTTCGATTTACGTGGCATTGTAGGCATGCGCTTCGAATGACTTCGCTCATTTGCAATACCAACCTGCGTGCAAGAACTTTCTATGTCCCTGCCCTGGAGCCATTAGCTTAATTTTTGTGGCCAGGTGAATGTGTACAGCAGGCATTATACAGATGGACAGATGGACATGCTCCAACCGATTCAGAGTTTTATGCTGATCAAAAATACGAATACTTTATGAGATCTCTGCAACCTCGTTCTGGGTATTGTAAATGTTTGAACAAAATGAATATGCCCCTCATCCTTCGGTAATGGGTATGAAAACCACGAAAAAATGAAACAATTGTTAATGATTTACCCAAACTCAAGAATAATGGATAGTAAAGAGTGAAACTAATCCAATTTGCATTGTGAACCCTCTCTACAATACATTAAAGAATTTAAGCATTATAAGGGTAGTAAAAACAAATTCTCCTTACAATCTTCAGAGTTAAGAGGAAGTAAATAAAACAAGCTAATTACGGCCTAACTATAATGAACAATGAAAGAAAAAAAGCTAACGACCATGAATATCATTTCATATATCCTAGATTTACTTATATATTATGCGTAAGACCACGTCCTTTGTTATATTGAATCTGTTCATTGATTTATGCTCAGGATTTTACAGCTCTTCTTGACATGATATAGGAGGTATAGACCTTGACTACTAGCCTTAGTTAATTCGACCATGTTTTGGTTTAACGAAATTATAATTTTGAATTAAAATTAACCGATCCATGCAAGCAACGTGTTCGACATAGAAAAGGCTTCGGCAAATATTTCGATGAGCGTTTTCATAATGTTAGCCTAAAGTTTTTTTAAAAACTAACGAGGGCCAGTTCTTGTTTTGCGCGGAATATTTTGTAGAAAACAAGCACGAAAGCTATATTTATCACGACCAGAATCGTTAAACCCTAAGACACGCGGATTAATAAGGCTCAGGTTGTTAGGCTGTATAGGAAATATTATCTACATCGATAGGACATATTGTGCATTTATTTAATTGTGCCAACGGTGACAACCACATTTACATATACTAGTCCTACTTTTCGTTGTAGTGCACTCAAACTCCTGAAAGTCTTAAATGTACCCAATACCATTTGAATTTTAAACGATATCCAGATAAACTTTTGAAGTGGGGAAATATCCATACAATCTTCATAAATATTCAGAGATTGTAAGACTCATTGTAGTACTTACCTTTTGTTATAATTCCTCACAGAAAGATTCTGCCGTTGAAATTAATTCTCTAATGAGTGATGATAGACTTACGTCTTACGTCTTATGTCTTATGAGTTTTAAGACCTGTTTAACATCTCGCCAAACCCTTATGGTCAGCGGTGTTTCATTAAATTTATGATTGCTTATGCACTTAATTGCAAAATTCATTCATCTCCTGTTTAAACCGTATTATTATAGTTACCTCCATTTCGAATTCATATCACAAATTGGTTTTCGTCGTCCGAGGTAAAAATGAGAATCCTCTGAAATGAAGACGACACCGTATCAAACTACACTTTCTATATTTTATGTGCAGAGTCTTTTTGCTTTATTCTAACACACTTTCAATTTTCACGTCGGCACGATTGAATTCGCGTCTTTTTGATTAAATCTCTTTAATTTGGTGCTTGCTGTAACTGCCCACCGCTCACTAATAACAGAATGCACTTTAAGACGTGAAATCAATTAAATGACTACATTTTCTTATAACTTTATACCAACAAATGTAGTAAATGTGTAGCGTTACAACATGAAAAATTATAATAATGCGTAGAAAAATTAAATAATAAAAAGACGCCGTATTGTTTGGTGCCGCATTAAAAAGTCGCATTAACGCAAATGCTAATGAAATAGAAAAAATAAGAAAGAGAATGAGCATATAAGGTCTTACTGCATATATATAGTCTTTAAAAAATGCGTAAATTTAATTTTAGATGTGTATTCCGTCACTCGGAGGAATGGGAGAGTTTACCTTATGAAAATTAACGGTATCAGAGATTAGAAAATATCAAAGAGAACTAAATGCTTATTCCTCTCTAAAAAATATTGTAAAGTAATACAAAGGTACTGTTGGAAATTAAAAGCGATCGATATTGCACGCATGTACCTTTGAGTGGAACGTAGGAAGTTAGTGGAATGTTTAAAGCGTCTATCTCTAAGAGTTAAGTAAATTTTCGGAAAGCGCCAGATAATTCTTAGGACAGTTTTTATTAACTTGGACTTAATTCAACGAAAGTGATGTAGAAATGAATGAGATAAACGTTGCACTTTTATGGCGTTGTTCCTAGGCGGATCTAGAAGCAGTTTCGGAGAAAAAGATTTTAGTTTGCCATGCTGTCGCTTATAAAATACATAAAGAGCGCGCTTTGTTATACGTTGCTGCGATTTTTTCGACTGCTGTGTGTCCTCCATAAGCGCGAAACATTTAATTCTTTTATTACTCCCCATGCTACGTTATGTGTGGGTGTGACGTCACCTGCTATAGTTTGGTTTTATCGACGAGTAATGGCGCTAGCGTAAACTACACCCAAACAATGCGTATAGAACACCTAAATAGTAAAATAATTTTGATTAATGCAGCTACTGAGTTAAACGTCGGCTTTATCACGAAAAAGTACTTACACTATGAGAATCTTTTTCGATATAGTTTCAAATTCGCATTCAACATAACGACAATTAACATATCGCCTGGTGGCCGTTTGGCTTACATTCTTGAATCAATTGCTTGGCAAAAAGTAGCGCATAATTCTCTTATCATCATTAGTTCCGCCACGGAAAGCCGAAATATCGTTTCCATTCCTTTCGGATTTGCATCAGGTCTTCCCCCTAAAACGTGTGAAATTTGCGGGTAATTTTGCTTGAAAAGTCAGGCAGATCCGATTACATCGCCAAATAATGCCCTTTCTTAAATTAAAAAACCAAAATCAATTAAAACAAACACTACAATTACTACGATTTGACTTCAACAGTTCTAAATATAAATAGAGAATTACTTGCAATAAAAGATGGTCATCCGAGATTTGTCTGTAAGTGAACACAACGTTCCTAATCACTTTTTTTCTTCTCTTAACTAAAACTTGATAGCTTTATTTCTCTAAATTATCGGTACCGCCTTCATCTATAGGGATAATAGCAATCATAAGTTTATTGAATTGATCTCATGCCTTATGTTGAGCTATGAACAAGGACCCGGCCACAAATGCCACATCCACTTAATTGATCAAGTGACAAGAATGTATTTGTCTCAGGGTGAAATAAGATTTGGTTAGGTTTGCAAGCATGTCCAGTTCCCAGAGTTTTGCCTATTATGAACGTGTTTCTACACGGACCATGATCAATTTGCCCATTGGTCCTCCAAAACCTACTAAGAGTGATTTGCTTGGTAAGCGATCTTTATATATTTATGTTTTTTATTTTTATTTATTTTTATTATGCCTGCTATGAAAGTTTTAAGAACAGACTGGCTACAAATCGTAGGTAATTATTACAATGTCACATACAAAATTAGTATTTCGCTATCTTTTCGTCGCATATACAACAAGGTTTGCAAATATTATAAAAGACATCCAAAGGTGATCAGTTCAGTTCACGGACCGACATTTACATCCAAAATCCTAAGTCGTATTAAACCGTGTTTTACAAGTAACGATTAATAGTTCGGTTACACTGCAGCTCGATTTCCTTTATGGAATGATGGCACAAACAATCGAATGCGATTGCAATACCAGCACAAGGCAGGGTATAAAAAATTTAACTGGACTACATAACAACAGAGCAGAGCAGCGTAAGCTTAATGAGAACACGGAACATTTTCGACAACCAGAGCAAGATTTGTAAACACATATGCGTAAATAGTGAAATGCTAAATGAGGAGGAGACTAAAAAAATATAAGCACATGTTTTGCTAAAGATTTTCTGGATAATTGAGTTCATTGAATGAATGCTCGGTACGCTATTGATTTTCACATTTTCACGATTGTTATCTTTGCTGATTGCAAGAGGAGAAACAGGAAAAAGAATAAAGCCAATAATTTTTTTTTTTTTTTTGGTCGTCTTTTCTGTTGAAAATTTACCCAAAAAATTTAATATTTCATTTACGAGTCAGACGGTGGATGAAATAGAAACGATAGATAAATTGTCAGTTAGTTTAGTAAAGTATGCGGTGAATTGGTGAACCTGCTGAAAATCCCTTGTGTCGTATTATCCGACAGCATATGTCAGATGTCACAGTTTTATCATTTAATGATAACAAATGTCCTTTGTATGCCTATGAATTTTTATTTGAGCGAAATCAAATTATGTGTCCGTAATGAAATCGAAATTGAAATTGCATGAAGAGATGCGAACGAGTCGCCACTCGATTATATTTATATATACATTTTCTTCTATTTCACGTATTTAATAATGAATTCAACAAAAACAAATTGCAACCATAATTGACAATTCGTAAATGGAATTTGTAGCAAGTGGCGATGGTGGTGGATAAATTTTTACTCACACTAAAGGTCACATTAAAATTATTACAGATCGAATGAAAATCAAAAGAAAAAAAAATCTTATAATAAAAAACATTTACCTCCCACGGTGCTAATGCTTTCAGTAAAAATATCTATTAAATTTTCTCAGGGTTATTGAAATTAAAAATTTTAAAAATCCATATCAAGAAATTGCAGTTAACGCCCAAATCAAAAAAAAAAAAAAAAGAAAAAGAGGAAAAAGTGCCATGTGAAAATTAGAAAAATCATCGGCTGTTGTGTTGTGCCTCTTTCTATTAATGAAGAAAGATGAATTTTTTAAAGCAACGAAATCCTCTGTTTGCCGGTACAGTTAAGCCGCAATTGTGGAAAGAGGGCCGAATAGAATGAAGTCGCAGACTGATGTTGAAGTCGCAGGAAGAATGAACTAACTAAAGGTAATAAATATGAATAAGGGACGGAAAGTAGGGACATATAATAAATAATAGCTGATAATATCGGTGATATGTATATGTATACATGTAATATAAACGTGGAGAGTTATTTATACAGGATCTCCGCAGTCCGAATATACGACCGATTTCGTAACGTTCAGCCAGCCACTGCACACTCATAAACAGATTGCAGAGAAAAAACCATGGCTTTATTGCTTTCTTTAGATTTCTTGATCTTCTTTGGTTTAGCAGTGAAGATTTTTGCTTAACAGTGCCGAGATTCAAAAATTATATTCGTAGAAATTGTTAAGATAGACTTGAATCTTTCTCTGCTTCCCATTGCAGAACAACGCTTTCTGCAACAATTATTAGAAATGCATCCTGACAACTCCTGACAACTTCAATTGATAGGTTGTAAATGCCAAAATTTTGATGCATAAACTTGCTTAAAGCAAACAGAAGTCGGTAATGGATCGCTTCAGTGTAATTATAGTTAAAAGTTTTCAAGTAACATTTACAAATTTGCATAAAATATACTGGAAAAAGGAAAAAGTGCAAAGAGGAAGAATTTTCGTAATTGCAAGTGTGATCTGAAACAGTTTGATTTCTTTACCCATTTTGGTTATACCAATGGACCGATCACTACTCCCATAGATTTATACATATTAGAGAATAGTGAACAGAGCAATGCTGCGGTATTTCGCTGTAATCAGTAAAAGTTGGCTGAAAGTGCTAACAAGCGCTATCCCAGCCAAGACGGCAGACGGCAGACGGCAGACGGTTTTGTCAAGCTCAAACTCAAATTCATAGGAAGTAGATGCATCTATTTTTTTTTTTTTTTTTTTTTTAGGACTACGTCCATCGCTTTCGTAGTAAACCGTTTACAGCCGCGCTAAGGTGACGGCACAAAAACTATCTATGCATCTGTGCTTGTACGCGGATAGGGTGTAGATACAGCAAAAAAAAAGTGTATGAAAAAATTCATTTTTGTTTTATTTTTGTATATTTCAAAATGAACAAGTAGTTGGGAGTCATTTCCGGTTGAAACGAATGAATGAATTGTATACAGAAAGCAACAGCAGACAACTATTGCGGCACAATAGACAAAAAAATGAAAATAAATAAATAAAAAAAATAAAAAAAAAAAATAAATAAATAAAAAAAAGAACAATAACAGAAATGAAAACAAATTGAGAAAAATGAAAAACATTTTGTATTCGATTCATTTTCCATTTACACTCTTGTGTGTTTCACGTCTGTATGTGTATACATTTATGTGTCTGTGTACGTTCGATAAAATTGGCACGAATTTAATTTGACATCAGTGACAATAATTGTTATTTGCTTTAAAACACAATGAAATGTAATGGAAAACTTTTTCCTTCTTTCTGACCATTGTTTCACGCAGAAGCATAAAAGGATGCCCGAGCGCACCCATTCTGTTTCACAGAAAAGGATATTGATTGTGCAAAATTAAGCTTATTAAAAAATAATTAAATGAAAATCATCATCATTTAAAAAGAAAATTAAAAAATAAAAAACAAAAGAAATTATATATGCCTGGTAACTCTGTGTTTATCGATTCGGTCAATATTTTCCCTGCTCTTTGAGAGAAAGCAAAACTTTTCTTTCCCATTCAACAGGATTGAGTAACTTAGATTTCTTGTGTCCGGAAGGGCTCGAGTCTTGCTTAGAGCCGACGTTGCAAAATAGCCTTTCCTTAGTATGGTAAAGCGATAGTATAAAGTTATTCTCGCACACAAAGACGTTAAGAACAAAATTTTTAAAAGTTTTTCAATAGGTTCGCTTCCAGTAAGGGCTTCCTAATCGAATTGTTTCGCATTCTGCGAATGCAGCTTTTTATAAGTGAAGGCAAAAAAGCAAGTGCACGGCATAGAGTAAACTGGACTGTCATTCATAGCTTGATGATGAATATACTAATTCGTCATGACTACCAAGAATTCTTTTTTCGTTTTCGTCTTATTCCGCCGTTTCGCCACGAGCTCGCGATTGACTTGGAATAATTAGCACGGACTTTCCAACCATATTATTATACTTTTGAGTTGATGTCACGGCATTTTTTCCAAATTCGTTTCTTGTGTCCCAGCTTATCAAAGACCCCTTTCTTAAATCATTAAACAGAAAAACTCAATGACTTTCGCAAGTTGTACAATTTTTTTGATTGAAATTCGTACCCGCACTTTGCCATCATTTTACTTCAACCTAGTACCAATTCAATAGGCGGACAATCTAACAATTCGAGTCAACGTAAAATACACAAAACGAAGAAGAACACAGCAGCTAATAGCTAGCGATATAAGAAGGTGCAAAAGTGATTAGTAAAGATTTTTAACAACTTCTTCACAACCTTCATAATTCGTTCGATATGCGATTTCTGGAGCCGACGGAAACATTGCATTCTTTAAAAGAAAGTTCAGTGCTCATCGTCTGACGATTAAAAAATTTTCAATAGAGACATGACGCTTTGCATTACACGCTGTCTAATAGGAAGGAAATCAATCGAATCCGAGGGAAAGAATTTTGACTTTCAAAATATAATATGTGATCAACTTTGATCTTTCCTGGCTGTCTTTCTATTAACAACCTCGCAATAGCCAAGGGAAGCTCTAAAATTAATACTCAACTCACTACGGTGCCAATGATTCGGTAAGTCACGCAGTCTCTTTCGTTCATAAATCAGTAAATCAGTGGCAGACAAAGTTAATCTTTACCAACACATATTCCATACGTAAACTGATTGATTTGATTCATAAGGAAAGTAAACAAATAAACGAACAAACATTTCATTTTCCTTCATTTCGATGATTTCAAACCCTTTTCTTTTAAGAAGTTTTTAGTAAAAAAAAAAAATAAAATAATTTAAACATTTGCTTAATGCAAACCATAAACCCTATCTCTTTGAGAAGGGGTAAAAAGGACTAAAGTAAATTTTGTTGACAGAGAAAAAAAAAGAACAGGGCGAAAACATACAAGTGTCCATAACGTTCAAGTACGTTAAATATGTTGTACAAACAAATACAATTACAGTGACATCAAATGAAGCATTAAAGTGCTAATGTTCTAATGCCGATGTATATTATATATAGGTGATGATGACAAAGAATAAAACCGGAAGAAAGGCCTGAATTGGTAAATGGTTAACAAAAAGATCTACTACTAACACTCTTTCTTTTACGCCTTCACCTACAGTGCGAAATACAACAAATAAATGATAATGTAAATGTCGTTTTAAATTACTTTTCAAATAATCTGCGCACATTAGCGAATGAGAGTAATATACGAAGCTGAGACTCGCTCGCATCACAGATTAGTCAATAAGTATCGATGAATGATCCATTCAAAGATTTCAATCTTGTTGCTTCGGTTTTCACAATGTGTATATATCTTGAAGAATTTTCAATGCAATTAGTTTTTGGATTTGGAACCGTAATAAGAAAGGGTTTGATTTCAGTTATCTTTCCAGTTCCATTAGTTCTTGTACCTAACACTAAAGTGTGTTTGACAAATGTCAACTCTTAGGTTATAGAATCTGAAAATGTTTAAACGTTTTCAATATTCAATTTTCAATACTTTCGATTTACACAATTGAGAGCTGAGAAAGGAAAGCGAGATTGTGGTGTAGGTGCGTGGTGAACCAACGCATTTGGATACATACAGATTCAAAATTCCATAGTGTTGTTTTGTATACGTAATCTCAGGGCTCTCCGATGAGTATATTTAAACGCTCACAAATGAAAGTGCGGTATGAAAATACTGCGTTAGTTGATCTGTGATGGCAGCTTGAATGCTGATGGCAATCGTGGAACGCAATCTGAAATCTGACAATACGACAAGTTCTTGGAAAAAGAAGTCATAAAAACTACATTAACTTTCAAATGAACCGTTTTACACATGCCGCCCACTACTTCCTGATATATCGAAATTTTACCTATTAGAAAGTGTACAATGCATGACCGGCTATCTGTGATATTTTATTATTTACACCTTATCCATCACTTTGTTTCTCTGCATGCATTGCTCTCTTCGCAAAAATGCACTTTAGCAGCCTTTAGGCTGAAGCAATAAATCGAAGCTTTGCTCAAAGATGACAATGAAAAGAAGATATTGAAAAGTCGACTATTGCCATCGATTTTCGAGCCGTTTACACTTCAATTCCAACTTCCAACGCGTTATGTTTTTATTTGTTTTCCTTTTCTCTCGAACATTTTAACCTACAAACACATCAAAGTCTATCTGAAGTCTGGCGGTGTTCATCAGTGGCATTATCGTTGTAATGCGACAAAGCTCTTCTTTTATGATGTGCAAGTGTTACTGATGAATCTCTGACAGCAGAACAAGCAAAAGGCAAAAAGAAAAAAACTTGTTTTAAAAAGCAAAATGTCTGTAAATTGGCTTCAAGTTCTTTTTCTTTTTTTTTCTTTTGCGGATTCTTTTACTTGAATTGTTTTGCACAAGAGAACATCTGACAAAAAGATTGTCCTTTACACGTTTGCAGATATTCAAACGCATAAACCATACACACATGTTCGGTTTACACAATCTGTCGTTGACTTATTTGCGTATTTGTTCAATCCCTACAAATGCGAGTTTGCTTTAGCTCTTTTAACTCTTTTCACTTACTGCGGCTGTTTTCTGGCAATGACAGATGAATTGAAAGCAATTTTCATAAATGCATAACACACATGCTTAAAAATTTCCATTTCAGTGTAGGTGTGAAGGAGGATTCAAATTTTTTATTTGTTTGCTTATTTTTAAGATTTTCTTTCGTAATGGTAGAGTCAACAAAGACCGTGAATATGTTTGACCATAAATATGTTAAACTAATTTTTCGTTTCTTAGAAAAAATCGGTAATCCTTCAAAGCAGTATTTGCTGTTCCAATAAACGCAAGGACAATCAAATTGCTAAATTTGTTGTTGTGACTATAAGATAATAGCAATTGTTTACTATGATTAGTGTAATATTTTGAGTCGAAATAAATAAATCGGTGCACCTTCTTGTATATTTCTATAACTATCACGATTACATAATCTGCAGTTAACGCAGGTTGACTAGCGACGCCTTTGGAACACTTCGGAAATAATTGAACTAAACATTGGTTTTCTCGATTAGCAGTGCTTTTATACACGACCTTGCAAGTCAGAGCTACTTCCTACTAAATGAAAGCAATTGTTCGCAAATGAAAAGTTTTGAGTAAATTTGTCTTGTCTCTCTCTTCCTCTTTCTGTTTTTCTTTCTCTTGGAGAATCTCACAAAAGCTTATTTTCATTACTTCACCTTATGCGCAGCTAATTTCTTGGCAAAGTGAGCGCCTAAATTATTGGTTGATGAGAAAAAGAAGGGAAAAGTTAATGACCTTCAACCGCTTTTGACGAATATGGCGCCGAATAAGATGATCTATTGGACAATCGGCTCATTGTCGATGAGATTTATGCTTCACTTGGGTCTACTACGAAGTTCATCTTCCACACGGCAGTTACCTACCCAGGCGACGCCTGTCGCCATAACAACCCGTATTAGTACTTATTTTTCGTTCAAAAGGTTAACATCATTTTTCAGGGACTTTAAGGGACATGTTGAAGACACAAGTGATAAAAGTTTTTATATAATAAATGAAGCTTTTATTAACTTTTGTATCTAAAAATGTCGAGATAATAACTTAATAATAATAATAAGATACTATTTAGAAGAAAAATAAGTTGATTGACCTGGCAACTGATAGCGTAGTTGAATCAATTTTGCTTTATTTATTTAACTCTTTATCAGACGAATTTGTTTGTTCAGCAAGTTGCGACAATTCATTGACATGATTCTTAAGTATTTGTAGTAATATATGAAAATTGTTTCACGCTTTACTTAGTTTTCCTTCAAAATGAAAGAACGCGGCATTATCGATTTCGTTTAAATCTTGTCAAAATATTTTCTTCCTTTAGCTAAGAACCGCACTTTCGTGTCCTGTAATTTGGTTAAATGGCGCTGAGTGAATTTTAGAAAATTGCATCTAGACACGTTCCTTGATGGGTTTTATTTGACCAAACACTTCGACCCTTAATGTGCACGTTGAGCTCTCCATAAATAAAGCTAGATCAGGGCTAGGTTTTTTTTTCTGAAAGCTGGACGACCCATACCTTGCAAAAAGCCTATATTGCGAGTGTGATGGGAGCAATACTTGCATATGCTTGTGTTGTGTGACATTTTTCGTACAGTTATGTGGATTTAATAGAATCTGTTCGAAAACAACTCCTTTTTCATCTTTTGCTCTTAGAAATATGGACTGGAGTCCGGTTATATCTTCGCTTTCCTAGGAAAACAGTAAACTGCTTTTGTTAAAGATGTATGTTTGTTCTTGAAATTTCCTTCTTAGTAATGACTGATAATATTGACCCACCCATTTTACTAGGTGAGATAGACTTCATTGTTCTTAAAAGTTTTTCGAGAAACTTTATTTTCATAAATCTAAGCCAATGTAGACGTAACCACGAACCGTTTAGGCTCCTCTGCAAAATCGGATTCTTTAAACACTATCAAGTGATGCGTGCTTTGTCTATATCGCATCCAAATTAGCCTTTTGTCGTTGAACCGTTGTATGATTCACAAATTGAGGGAAATATGTTAACTATTATCGATTGCCAAGCGTTTACATCCTCGCAATAGCTTAGAGGGGGTACTTCCAACTTGTATCTATATTGGCTGCGAGTGTGCCACTGTGCTAAATGTTTTGTTTATCTATACATGAACTTTGTTTGATTTCTCCTTACACACTTTGGAATATTCATAACAATACGTAGCATAGGATTTATTTCTAAAAGTCGATCGAATTTGGCCGCTAAAGAATTATAACAACAAATAAATAAATGAAATATGCTTCCAAATGCACTTCAAAATGCTTACTTATTTGTAAGTTGCGAGCCTATGAAAACAATGTTTCGCTTTTCCGCGAAAGTGCGTAATAGAATAAAGACTGGAAATCTCCGTATGGGCGCGTATTTTCTCTGCTTGGCTAAATGCGACGGTTTGTTAAGAAGACATTTGTCAGATTCTCTTGGCCATATCAGCTGCTTGCCGTCGGAAAACAACATGTCTGAGAGAATTACCCCAACGCCATATCCATCGAAAAAGTTGAAGCATTCACTTTCTTCTCCGCTTATCGCAACTGCTGGATTTCCCGTTAAGTAAGCAAATGAGAGTTTTATTATTTAAAAAACAAGAAGCGAATGTAATTGAAGTTCGGATCAAAATGCGAACCGATACTGGGCAGCTATGTACTATAAAACCACCTATCATATCGTTACCGCACTCATAATTGTTGTATATACATTTTCGCCATATAATATTTATGAGCTCTGCATAGCATAACTACTACTTATGTAAATTTTAATGTATTTTTTTTGTTTCTATTTATTTTTTTTTTCCCTTTACAACTTCATTATCATTTTTTAATTATCACACTAAGTTGACACTAATTAATAATTTGAATACGCATGTCGTATAAATTTCGTTAAGGTTTGTTTTCATATTTATGTGTATACAATGTGAAAAAATTTCTCCACCCGTTTTATTTTATAATAGAAAGGAGGATTTCGTGAAAGTTCTTTCTCCCTTCTACACATGCATCGTACATTTTACGAAATGTTAATTATGTTTATTGTTGTTATTATTACTAAACAACAGTAAAGCTGCATAAACATAACTATGTACATAGACAAAAGCGCAGACAAACACAATAACGTAACTGGAGATTTATGGGCATTTTTAATTGCCTAACAAATGTCAGCGCGTCAATGAAAATAGAAGAAGAGACGGTCTTATGTAGGTGGATGGGCGGTTGGCTTAACTACGAAACGAAAGTAAAAAAGAATAAAAAGAAGTGTCACTGATTTTGTTTAGTTTTCTCACACAACTGACAAAGTCAACATTAAACAACAGACCTCGTGTTGGCAATTTAAGAGCAGTAATAGAAGCATTCATGATTCATGCAACGAAATGATCAACCACTGAGAAGTTACATATTAATATACGACGAGTGATATTTAGTGAAAATTTCTCTTGGCTTCTTTTTTCAGATATTATTATGATAAAAATATTATGACCAAGGTTCATGGAAAACGTTATGCGTACAAGTTCGATTTTCAAGGTTTGGCAGCAGCTACTCAACCAGCTGCCAGCGATCCCACTTATAAATATCAAAGTGATTTATTTATGACACCATATCATCATAGCGCCAAGCTGTCCTCTTTCATGAGTCCACATCATGGTATGACTTCATCATCGGGTAAGTTATTTAAATTACACATTATGATTCGTAATCTTGTTTTAATCAAGAGTATGTACATATATATATATATATATATGCACTTTTTTCCTAATCCTTTTGCTTTTTTTCAAATTTTGAATAAAACCTATACGATTTATATGTTAAAACGAACACTTGAAGCAACGTTTTGTTTTGTTTTTCTCTTAAGTGTTTGCAATTCGATCAAGGATTCAAATGGCTACTACGGCTCTTCTTACAAGAGCGAAGGCACTGGTGTGTTGTTATATGCAGATCAACAACTTCAAATACCGCTAGAAGAAGTAGTCCAAAGCTTCATATTGAAATTCTTTGAATTTGTTACATCATAAAACTTACCATGGCTTATAATGACTTGAAGTTTTGCCTAATTGGGTGGCACGTAGCACTACTAAATGTTATTAAGATCAAAATCTTCCAATCCAGGTTATAAAGCATTTGGTAACACAGCTCTATAACCATCTCCATTCACTATTACGCGATCCCTTGTAGGGGAATTCCCTTTGAAACAATGGCAGTGACAATTTGCATTACTCACTAAATCGTTGAAGTGAAAATGCGACTTACCTGAGAAGATGATTTTCGCAGAAAAGTGCAATGCAAGAATATCTTGCTAAACGCAATTAACAAGTACAGAGCGATTTTTATATCTACGATATGACCGCGAGGCGTAGAAAAATTCATATCATCCCCCCCCCCTCCCCCGCCCCCATTGAAAAAGCATATACTTTACGAGCTACCACCTATATGTTATTAATTTTGTAATAAAAAAAAAAGTCAGGTTTATTACGCTTTTATATTTTAGCGCTATTTCAGGCGTAATCCAGGACATTTTCAAGCTTTAACTGTGTAGCGTTCAACAATTTCTTTTAGCTTTGCATTTCAATCTTTGCAGGCTCTGAGAATTTCAAGAACTTTTTTTAAATCAGAGCCGTCTGCGATTTTCATGAGCCTAAGAATAGAATGATAAGATTCATCTGACGAATTCAAGTCGCAGTCTGCAGTCGATCTGTTAACCTGAATGTAAACATACTTTGCTACGCATATATTTAAAAACTCTCAGCCCCGTCGCTAAATTTAGGTAAAACAATGTCGTATGAAAATTTAATAGGTAGGCTCTAATTTATTTTATTTTTCTAATAAATGAGGTGACCACCAGTTTGGGAGATTTTTCAGAACCAAAGGTTTCTTTTGCGCTAAAGCTTTTTTCTCGAAAGCTTACATAATGCTGTTCCCTCTTTCTCCCTCTCTCTCATCCCCTTTCACTCTCTCTCTCTCTCTCTCTCTCTCTATCTCTCTAACACCAGTACAACCCACAGTTGTAAGTTCTTATAACATTTTATAGAGTTTTTCAAGCATCGCGATTTCCACACCAGATCTTTCAATAAACAGATAAAATCTTTCTTCTTAGCCATCACTAATACCAATTGCACTAATGCCTATGCAAGAATATTCTTCAAACTCTCGATAATTGACATAAGGATTTTTCTGTATTGTACAATACATACTGCACTAAAGTTGATTTTAAATAGCCTTCTGCAAGTCCATCTTTCCGCGAAGTATGACCAAGATTAAATTCTATATACTACAATAATTATATACTTTGACTCTGTTGTGCTTGTTCGCAATAACTTTAAAGTTCAAGCAATCCTGTGTAATATTCAAATTTGAACGTTGAACCAAGTTCATCTTGCCTGCAGAAACTATATGTTTGGGATTAAACGTGAATGAACATTATCAAAAAAAGGCGAGACAGTCACACAATGCGATATAAAAACTTTGCCCATAGATAAGATATAACAAACTCGCTACCGAAATAAAGATATGTCTTGAAATCTTGGAATAACTCTGCATTAACTATACTCAAGATAGAAAAAAGCTTCCTTAAAGATTTGTATAGGCAAACACCGTTCGGTTATTTTTACAATCCTCATGTAATTGTGAGTTCGCAATTTAATTGACGTTTAAATCACGCACATATACCTCTGAAAGTTATGTTCGGCATAAGAGAGGACGTTCATACTCCCTTGTTTATTTGGTTTTATAAGTAAGGCTGCACTTTCATCCACTTTAAAGGCATTTAATGACCGATTTCAGGTTAAAAAATTATAAAAGAAAAATAAATTTTAATATCATTTTGTTTTATCTATTCCGCAGCATCCATTTTTCCATCGGCCGCCTCTTGGGGCAACTGGGGCAATCATGCCACAAATTTGTATCAGCCACATTCAATGGGCCATGTGACACCCTCTCATGTGGCACCTCATCTTAGTTCCTATCCTCACTACGCATGACCATCATCGTCTGGTGGTGGTTTCTAATATGAGAGTAACGCTATCGCTGGTACAAGTGGGACACATCATGGCATGCATACAGCCGGTGTTGGTGGCGCGGGTGGAAGCAGTACAAGTGCTGCAGCAGCTGCCATTAATGTAGCCACCTTACATAACCTTAGTTCAGCCGTGAGTCCCAGCAGCAATATGTCATCCGGTCTTATTAATAATACTGCCAGTAGTCTTAATACTGGTCTGAACACCGGCGGCAGTCTAAGTCATAACAGTCTTAGCTTGAGCAATAATGGTAACAGCAGCGGTAGCAGTAATTCACTCATCAATGGCAATCACCTTAATTTAGCAACAGCTTCCTTGACGGCAACACATTCACACGGGGTGGGAATGGGTGTGGGCGTAGGTGCGGGCAGCGGTTTCGGTAGTATTGGCGGCCTAGGTGTGGGAATGGGTGGCGGTAATTTAAATTCTTTAGTGGTTGGCAATCGCCTAATGAATACCGGCTTAACCACTATATTGAAATGATAACAAATGGCTGAATACGGCTTTAATATGTATAATGCGACAGAAACCCCTACACCACCTCTCTCTGTAGAATTTGAAACCAATTTGAATCCCTCCACCTGTAAACCATATTTTGGCTAAACTAAAAATGGTAAAGAACAACCAACCATCTCAATAAGGTCAATTTCTATACATACGTAGACCGAACAACTAAAGTAACCAGCTGTGTATTAAATCCAAATCCTAAATATAGCTAACAATCTTGCCTAAAAGTGCGTTTGCGTTTGAAAAGATAAATTAAAAGTTGGTGAAATTTTATGGGCACACATCCCCCAAAATAACACTTTATTTAATAATACTAAAGAAATTTTGAAAAACAGATATACTTGAACTTAATGTTTATTATCAAAGAAATTTATGAATGAATGTCAAATTCAATATTACCGCTAACGAATTTTTAAACGTTTTTTACAATAATATCGAAAAGAAGATAAACAAGAGTTATAGAGGAAGTCGAGAAAACACAATTTTAACCTTTTGAAAACGATTTGTATTTATTTTTCTAGTCCCAAATCGCACTTAGTTTAAATGACAAATACAGCTCTGTATAATACTATACTGGAAAAAAAAAAAAATAGACATCAATCTATGTCTTTCTCTCTGTCTTTTAATATCCCAATTTCTCTCTCTCTCTCTCTCTCTCTCTCTCTCTCTCTCTCTCTCTCTCTCTCTCGCTTCCACTCTCTCCCTCTTTCTTTCCTATCTGTGTTCGTCTTTCTATTCCTATCCCCCACTTTTACACTAGATCCCTTAAAATTATATATGTATATATATATACGTGTATATATATACAGAAAAAACCAAATACATATAGAAAGTATAGCAGAAGCGTCCGAATCCACGACCATAGTCAGGTAGCGCCTTAGAAGTAATATTAATGTCAAGTTCTGCCTACATGGACGACATAGAACGGCGTGAACTTGTCGATCAAGAATTTAAATCTGGTTTCTCATTATCGGACGACGGGAAAAAGAACTCATTTCCGTAACTTCTCTTAACTGTGGAAGAAGTCGGTTCTTAATCCGTTGATAGAAAGCTGATAGTGTTCGTTTGTGAGCACGTGAAACTGGAAAAATTTTGCCTTTAAATGATTTTGTACCGCTAAAAGTAGAAATTGATGTTTTGCGATTATTGGAGCTTTGCTCGAAATCTGCTAAAAACATGGTAGAGCAAATGGTTTTAGTTGACGTTGAAATAATTAATACGCCGTCGTTACGGACTCCGGAAGCGGAATTATAATAAGGTCTACATTATTAGTTCTAGACAAATGCCGCCCCTCTATCTTGCAACTAAAGACTGGGTGTAATATTTGCTTTGATCGTTACGTTCATAAGCGTGTAAAATTGACGGCTTTGTTATAAAGACCATGTAAGTTGTTATCATCCATAGCATGCGGAGGTGACGGTAGAGTGTGCATTATTCTTGAAAGCTTCACCGCATCAGATCGATGTGCGAAGATGTTTACACTGGGACATCTAAGAGAATTAAAAAAGCCGCCGAAAGCCCGCAAGCAGATACATATACGCCCCTTCCTAATATCTTCGCGAAAAAATTAACTATAAACTAAAAAGCGTGAAATTTGTCTGTCCAGCTTTACTTTTTCTAAACTATTCCGCACTGTTTGCTCAATGATACATTTCAGTTTCTTTCCTCTTACTGCAATTCCAATGTATCTTTTTCCCCTTAGGAAAGAGGCACACCTGCCCAGAATAATATTTCGAAGCCTCAATTTCTTGCGCTTAACTCGCACAAAACTCGTGACCTTCCCCTATTCGGACTTGCACTCTCTGCTAAATTCCCACAAACAAATTGGAATTTCCATTATTTGAAGCCACTCGCTGGTGATCGTGGGCGTGCAAAGTTTTTTTTCCATATATTTCTGGATAACAGTTATACCAGTACGTTGCGAATTTATTTTTTTTTTTTTAGGGGAATAATGAGAAACCAATCTACTACCATTCGGTGTTCTGTTTTTCTGAAATATGTATGTATCCAAGTTTAGTAAGTAACAGTTATAAGTAAGCAATTCTTCAAAAGATAAAAATTTAAAGGAAAAACAAAAAGGAAAAGAAAAAATTATAAAATGCGTTCTTTTTTCTCCCTTAAATTAATGTTAATTATTTTAAAATGATTTTATTTAGGATTTTTTACTTGTTTTATCTTAAACTGAAGGACTGTGATAGCGTTTGTACAGTTTATCTATATATAAATCATTGTAATTCTTAATAATTAAAGAAAAATATGAATAATAAAAATATGAATTCATCTAGATGTTAATAATTATTAATTAATATATGTATAATTAAAAGTAAAATAAAACAAAGAAACAAAAAGAGAAAATATGAAAACCACTTAAAACTTATATTCGGGGAGGAATACGTGCTCGTCTTGCGTGCGGAGAAGAGCATCTTTCGTTAGAGAAAATCCCAATTCACTCACTCACTATATATTGTATAATTAGAGATATGTATGTATGTGTGTCTAAATTGTTTAATATAATGTTTTTCACATAAATTGAAGAAAGAACAAACAAAAAATTGAAAACTAAAATTTTAATCTCAAAACGTGTAAATTACAAAAACTTTTTGATTATTAATGTAAAAAATTTCCAAAGCCCTCCTTTTCCCCCAATCATCCCACTCGTAGAAGATAAAAATTATAAACGAAAAATTGTCTAAATAAAAGATAAACAAAAAAAAAAAAAAACATTTGAAAAAATAAATAATTCGTTAATAATTTTTTTTTTTTTTTTATTAAATCCAAGGTCAGCATCGATAGTGGATTATACTGTTTTAAACCATATGAATTCGTAATCTTTAAGAGAATTCATTTTGGACTTTGCTTTGATAGTGTTTGCATCCAATTTACGCCAACGTACACGCGGCTGGAAGCCGTTTTCATCCGCCACATATTCAATAGTTCGTTCAATGTCGTCGTCACCGATGGCAAAATAATTGCCCACTTTGTTGCCATTGCGCTTTCCCGTCTCCGTGTGGCCATTATAATCGAGTATGTATGTGAAACGATATAAATCTCCATCGCCCATCAGCATTTTGGCATTAGAAGGGAATGATGTAGCCTTCTTACCACCACTAGCTAGAGCATTTTTTCCATTCCCACCTCCTCCTCCGCCTCCGGCGCCAATATCGCCTGTTATACCACCATCGAATGGAGCTGCCGATTTAGCCATTGGAGAACTTTTTCCTGATAAAATTCACATAAGCGATTACTCTATAGAATACTGCAGAACACTGAGAGAGAAGTTATTGTATCTTACCTGTTGTTGTCTGAGCTTTACCGTTATTTCCCATAATAGCTGGCAGAACTTTTCCTATAATTATGTCCATTAAGGGACCGTTTCCAATTGTCGAGGAAAGCGCCGGTTTTGCACTCGAACCTTGAGTTTTAAATCATTTACAAGATATTTGAAATTTCCATATACATAAGATATATACGAAGAGGAAAATCGAAGAGGAGTGAGTGACTCAAGAAAAAGAGCTTGTTTCTGATTCAGTAAACAATAAGATATTCAATGTCCTGCAAACGATGATTGCGTGACACCATGAACGAGGCGATGTAAGTTTTCGAAGGAGCGATGATATATGGCAGACATAAAATATATCGTCTATTATTAAGTTCTAACTTTGCTACATACATCCGTGTACGGCGAAGAAACTTCAGGAAGCTCAACAAACGTGGCTGTAAAGGGGGCGGAGAGTGAAATTTATCGAACTTTTGCCACTTTCTTGGTCTACTTTTTAAAAATATTTTTTGTTTCGTGTGACAGAGTAAGACAGTTAGCCTAATTGCTGGTTAGCGCAGACTTGCTATTGTATTACGAGTTAAATGTAACGTCAATAGTTGAGCGGAATTAAACAACAACAACAAGAGATATTGAAAATTTATTTACTCTCGATATTCTATTTTAGTGTAGTGTGCGTGACTAGAAAGCGGAAATCGTAGGACTAAACGCGATGTAGTTTTAAAACTCGATCTGATTTGTTTATAAAAGACAGACAGACTACGAATACGGAAATTTATGTCGTTATTAGTGCCGATCAATACAAATGGATTTTTTGAATCAATCCTAGGCAGTTGGCTATACAGTGAAAAAGCTTTATATACCTTTGATACGCAGCTTGTTTTACACAAGAACTCTTACTAAAACGCCTATTATTGTTGGTTACTGTAAGGAATTGTTTCGACATATCTGCTTCTGAATTGAAGATTTCATTGAATTTGTGTGCGGCGTCATGTCTTGCCTTACAATGAAAGGTGCAATGAAAGCAATAAGCGAAATAAGCTTATTCTCTCCATAACACGGAGATATACTATTAGATTGTTCGACGAGAATTTCCTGCCAGTCACTGAATCAAAAGTGAATCACTTTTATAGTAACATTCCTCCTCGTATTCTCCTTTGTTTTTAATGAAACTAAATTACTTGCTATAATTTGTGAAGGGTTTGTGTTTTTGATTTTATTCGTGGATTCGTGTTGTACTTTAAATGCGCTCGGCGGTGATGGTGGTGGTGGTGGTGGTGGTGTTTGTGTTTGTATATGCACAGCTGCTGGCAAAAGTGTGGTAACAGTAACATCGTGAGTGCGAACCTGAGGTATATTTAATGTTGACGTTGTCTCTGTTTTGTGTGTAACCGGATTTATTTCATGTTTATTATAGGCCTCACTATTAGTGTAGATTTTTGCTGTTAATGTTGTTGGTGCTTGTGTCAGATGTGAATCTTGTTTTGTAATATTTTCATAGTGTTGATTGTCGTTCATTTCATATTTTAAATTCTTCATGAATTTTAGGGGTGTGTCGACCATTTCGTCTATCGAGTTTCTTTCGGTCGTGTATGCATTCAAGATGTTTTTAGATGGCATCATTTCACGGGATGTTGGGTTCAAATCATGAATCGTTGGGAAAATATTCGATTGCTCGAACGTTTGCTTGTTGAAGTTTGTTGCAATTGTTGTATTATTATGTATTTTATTGTTGCTTTCTAATACATAAGGCGCCAGTGTTGTAATGCGATGTCTTTCGTTAAATTCAACTGTTGCTTGTGGAGATGTTGTAATAACAGGCTGCACAGGCTGTATAAAGATACTACTTAATGTTGTTGACGACGCTTTTATGTTTGGCGGTAAAAGTGTTGAAAAATTTAGATTACCATCAGTGGTTTCAGTAAAGATCGTTTCCTTTTTCGTTGTTGGTAGACTACTTTCAGATATTAATGTGACAAATTTTTTATAAAAATTGTTTCGATGAAAATGCTTAGATTTCCCCAATTTTTCCGTTATCATTTCAACAGCTACATTTGAAGCCGCAATCTCTTCTTGCACTTGTTCGTTTGTCATCACGGGCATCATGTTTTGTTGTGGATTTGTTGTAAGCTTATTTGACTTTTGTGTTTTAAGTGTTTCTTTTGTCAAGTGTGAATCGAAATTGTATGTAGTATTGTTACTGGTCTTACGAACCTTATTGATCTCTCCAGATAAATTGTGATTACTTGAAATGTTACCTGATTTTGAAACTGCACCGCCACCAGCAAGGCTGGGCGAAGCGCCAGCGGTATAAGGCGGCTGCAATGGATTCTTGGATAATGATTTTGTTTGCGCTTGCGAGCTAGTTTGCGATTTCACATCCAAACCCTTCGGTTTTCCGTTACCATTTGGTACAAAGCAACCACCGCAAGCATCAAGGCCATGATTGAATTTCGGTAATTCTGGTTTCTTTGTTGTTGTTGTGGTAGTTGGGTTAGGTTTTGGTTGCACTATCATTTCAACGGTTTCTAAAATTCATAACTTCCAAGTATTATATGTCGTTGAGCATAAGAAGATAGAAATCTTACTCGGCGGCGACTCGTAAGGGTAACTTTTCATAGCCAATATACGAAATTTGCCTTCTTCATCGGTAGCGTAAACGGTCACATGATAAATACCATCAGCCGTTATAAAGCCAAACTCTCCCATCACAATACCACGTTCGTCTAAAAAAGTTTTTCAAAAAAATAAATTAATAGCAGTAAACAGACAATTCAATGAATTTAAATCATCAACATTAATTATTTTATTCAATATATATCATTTTTATTGAATCATTCATTCATACATCTACATATATGTCATTATTACTAAAAGTCAAGTTAAATGAGGGACAAAATAAGTAAATATATGATTAGTTGCTTGCATGTGTTTTGATCATTTTCCGCTTGCCAAAGGCATTATCGAGGAAAATCGATACAATACACTTATATCAATCAAAACAGCTTCCATCATTTGCTGTCTTTTTGGCTGTGTGGCAATACCGTGTCAAAAGAACGATATTGGTTTGGCAGCAATCCAATCATCGAGTCATTTTCGAACTTCTCCAACATTTCGAAAGCACATGCATCGATCCAAACAAGTGGTAATCGGAAGGTGCTATGTCTAATGCCTACGCTGGCTGCGGCAGAAGTACACATTCGAGCTGCAGCAGTGTATCCTTGACCACTCTTGCAACGCGTAGCTGAGCGTTGTCAAGCAAGAGGATGACTTTGCTTTTTTTTCAATAATACATCGTCCCATCGGTTGAATTGCCGTCGGTACACATCTGCAGTGGCAGTTTCATTCGGTGTAACTCACGACACGTTGTTGATCCCATTATATGGACAGCAAAATTTTCTGCTCATGAATATCCTGCTTCGGTGTCGATGTGGGTGGCTCTCCTGGACAAACCCATGACTTTTTGCGTTTGTGATTTTCGTAGAACGTTAAGTTTTCATCGCCAGTCACTATATGCCACAGAAAACTCTTCTTTTTTTGCCTGGCAAGCAGTGAAACCGCGATTTTAAGACGGTTCAACACGACATTTTCAGTTAATCCGTGTGGTAGCCATTTTCTCTGCTTTTGTGTCTATCCCATTGGACGTAAACGTCTAGAAAGAATTGACTCGTCAACTACTAAGCTCTTTGAGCGTTCTTTGAAAATCGGAACTGTCTTCGAACTATTTTTGTCCTACGGGCCGTTCTTCGCCATTAACATCAAATTCACCGCGTTTAAACAATTGCAACCAAAACGGACAATTGGGATACGATGGGGCAGAGTCACCATAAACTTCTAAAAGTGTTTGATGGACTTCGGCAGCAGATTTCTTCAAATCACGAAACAAACCTTATGAACGTCGAAAATACAATTTTGAGCGTTCCATAAACAACTTAATAATACTAAATGGAAAGCTGTTATATTATGTAGAGAACAGGCAAAATCGTCGAATATGACCGTTGTGTCAATAGATATCGCTGATCGATATATTTGCAAGCACCTATTAGTTTTTATTTTGTTATTTACAAAGCTAACAGCGGTCGTGAAATGAAAGGTCAAAGGAAAATTTCCCGAATACAACTAGTAACACTGGCAAGTTGCAGAATATGGCTAATAACATTGCCAGATATTTCTTGAAGAGATCGCGCATTGGATAAACCTTCAGATAATTTATACTCGTTTTTCAGTAGTTTCTGAGATGAAAGAACAGTAGACTAATATGATGCGATTAATATCCTACGGGATGGTTGCAATTAAACCTCCTGCTGCAATAGGTGCTTACATCAACTGAATTTGGGTTTGTTGTCCGGGCTTCGACAATTGCCTAAATTTCGTGCGCGAAATCGTTGATAATGTGGGGAAAAGGAAGTCCGTTAAGTAAATCATAGACATATGAATTATATAAAGCTATCACACATGAGGGCAAACTGATTTCTTTGGTCATTATCCAATTAAGAAAACTTGGGGTGGCATAGTTGGCATTTACATTTCCAATAGCTGGCTGGTCGTGCTAATAAGCATCATTGATTAAATCGTGGCTCTTTGCTCGAAGTTTTCTGCATGAAAAGTGAGTCTTCTGTGTGTTCCGAACAGATTTTAGTTTTCCACTCATGTATACAAATACATATATATATATATATATATATATATATATATATATATAATAATTATATACATATAAATTCGTAAAGAACATTGTACGAATTCTTACTTGGTTTTAAAGCGCAAATAGTCAACTGTACGAAAAATATTTCGTTTCCTTCTCTTGTTTAAATGAGAAATTAGTTTCCTGCCTTCTAAGCATTCCTGGTACTTTTTTTGACAGAATCTATATCATGGCACGCTACTACATTCAAATATAACGTTCCAACCTTGAAAAATCGTTGCATACACAGTATGAATAATGACATTTATATCTATAGGAATATATATATACACACACATACATATATACATACATATACATACATACATAAATACATACATACATATATACATACATACATATTTTTGATTAATAACAAATACCTTCTGCTATTTTCATGTAAATCTTTTCTTTTGTTATTAATAACGACAACAATCAATGAATCGATTCCGATACGATAGTTGATTTATATGGAAATCGCTTAGCGATAAACAAGTGTTTAATTGTATTTACGTTTGACTTTGTTGTGTGTGCGTTCAATAAGTTTATAAAATGCTTTTATATATTAATCTTCAGACTTTTCACAAACATTTACAGATAGACGCGACTCAATGAATAATTGTCCAATAAAAACGGAGTTAATAGTTACGTGTAACAGTGCAACCATTGACATTAAACGATTATATTCGACAATATATCTTTACGCAACTGCCGATGACGACACTGCAGTTAAAGAGGAAAAAAAAAATGCTTATATAGAGAGGTTTTTTTTTCCTTTTTCTCAATTTTTTTGATTTAACAAAAAACAAGTTTACTGACCTAAAGTCTGAGAGAACGTTTGTGACCTGCATTGTGTTTGTGGCCTTTGTGTCGAAGGCGGTCACTCTTTTAAGCTATAGTTATATGCTCGTATATGAATGAAGAAAATGACATCAAGAAGCTAAGCGTCACAACTTTTGGTGATAATTACAACACAAGCAAACATTTACTTACGTAGCTGTCGAGCAAGTGTTTATTTTAGGCATAGCAAGAAACTTTTGAATAGAAATGAATGATTTGACAGTGATGAGTACCACACTCGAATGCGAAACATCCGAATTCGAATTCTCATCATTTGTTGTCAATTAGGCGTAAATGTTAAGAATTTCGATTTTGGGTTTTTGTTTTTAATTTTTAACAAGAAATTGAATACAGAGTTTAGAAAATAAGGTATTACTTGCAAGAATACGCTTAAATACTTGCCGCGTTTTTCATATCGATGTTGTTGCTCATCTATTGTAAATCCGAATTGATAAGGACGTACTGTACTGCTCTGGGCTTTAACGATTTCACTCGTATAGCTTAGGACTGTAAAAACCTTTAAATAATATTTGGAGATTATCGCGATGCGTGGTCGTGATCTTCAGAGCAATATGCACTTACAATACTAAACCAGTAATGGATAAATCCCTGCATTTTCCTTAGCACTTGTTTTTCTTTTTTTTAATTCTTGTTTTTTTTTTTTTTTTTTTGCTTTGTGTTAAAAGTCACGGAAAAGGATAATTTGTGTCGTTTATCGTTTCCTGCTTTGATGCGCAGACCCACAAAGTTTGTCAGCAAAAACTTTATCTGCGCTGTTACTCTGCTACAATTTTCTTTCGATAAATTTTAAAATTTTATAATTCAATTACAATTATAACTATTATTGATTAGTTTTTATGTTTATTTGCCCGCGAGCTGGCTACTTCTATGAAACACACCTAGCGACGTTCTCTACCGTATTGACTGGATTCATAATATTAGGTAAACATTATAAAACATTAGAATCATTAAAAAAAAAAAAAAAAAAAAACTAAAAAAAGCAGATGCTCGATGTGTACTAACAGCACTCATGTCTTTACAAAAACTCATGTACACAAATACATACGTGTGTATTTGTACACGGGTGCTCTAACATTCTACTATGCGCAGACCATTTATTTTGCTTTGCACAAAACTATGATCGTATGCATAATCGCATCTCAATCCAATGGCGCGAGTGTACTAATGTCTCCAAACAGTTCCTTGTAAAAAATTACAGTCGTCGCATTGAAACACTACGAACACTAGCGAAAAAAAGGTACAAAAAAAGAGATTTTCAAGAAATTAGAAAAAAAATATTTTTTTTTTGTTTTTTTTTTTTAACTTTATTCATTATTTACTGTTTATAGCTTACAGTTTCTTCTCTTAGACGAAATTTGCATCTAAACATACTGTCACACGAATATGATGCTAGTTTAACAGTAAATCTATTTAAAATAAAATTTACTTAAGAGAGTCAGTCATACGACAACTATTTAAATTTTAAAGCTTGTAACGACACAAAAAGTAAGTAAATAAATAAATGATTCAATACTTTGATCCCTTCTGCTTGGTAGAAATTGCATAAACGCAACTACACGTGGAGTTATGTATGCAATTTGAAAGAACCACGCATCTCTAGTCATCATCCTTAACCGAACCTAGATTTAAAATCGTCGTGAAAAATTCGCTTTTTATGATAAACGAGACCCAGACCCTTTACTTTACCTTTTGACAAAAGCCAATAAGCCAAAGGCAAGATAGATAAGCGAATTAAGTATGAATATTATACTCCCAGGTTAAATACCTTCTACTTTCAGCTTATAACAGTTAGTCGCAAAAATTGAACCTTCAAGAGCCCAAAATTTAGATATTTTCGTTGTATTCAATCAAATCTCGTATCCAGATAAACTCATGTTGTGAATTATTCAAAGTCATATTATCCTTGCTAATAGGCCCGATGTTGTTTTGATGCAGAAAAAAGTTAAAACCAATTATGCAAGTAGGATTCTATCGTTCCGATTACACGATATTATCTTCAACACAACTGGTTGGTTTCTTTCATAATAACATAACAACCCCTTCATTACCGTTCGCATTTTTACCACAAAGAATATTATGAATGGTGCTCTTAGCCAAGTCATGAATTGAACCTGAAGCCGAACTCGGAAATGGAATAAGGTTTCGTCTTACGGATTAAGTTTGCTTGGGGCACGGCAATCTCTACCTATCGGAACTGTTAAATATGTTGCACATTGGTTGATTTGCTGTGATTCGCTTTCAACGAAATGTGCGATTGCAATAATGCTCGAACAGGTAGAATCGCGTCTTCTGTTTACCTTACCAATTGCGTCTCAGCATTGGGTGTTCTAAATTATATGTAACTGTTTGTTGTCTAAAAAGAGAAAAGGCCTCGAACTTGTGCAGATTTCTCAAATCCTTTTTTTCTATGGTTAGTTAGCTCTGGAATATCATAAATACGCATCCCGAAAGCCCTTTGAAAACAAAAAAAAAAAAAAAAAAACCGTACAATAAATTAAAATAAACAAGTAAGAAAATTATATTTCGTAGTGACCGAATCTTTAATACCCATCACCGGTATCCTAAAACGAATAAAAAAAGTGAAAGATCTAAATTTTCATGCTCTATAATATGGAGTGAGCGCGGCTGATTTTTTCTATTTTCAGAATAAAAGTTTCTTTCGCGTAGGCGTGCGGGCGTTGCAGGCGTATGCTTTAAAAAGTTTGTACGCGATATCTTCATTTTCGCTAACAGGCGAATGTTAGTCGCCAATACTACACAGTTAAGTAGACGGAAAGGTACACATGCTTTGATGCATTCCAAACTTGAAACTGGCCAAGAATTTATATACCTTACGGGGTTTTTGAAGCTTGTTTCTGCGCTTTATAAAGGTATTGAAAACAAATTTAATTTTGATGCATTATAATATTGGGTAGGCGTGATCAATTTTTCCCATTGTTGTGCTGGTGCTACAGCGTCGCTCGCAGTAAGAGTAATGAGCAAAAAACGATTTTTTTTATTCCTTTTGAAAAACAGGGGTGTTCTCAGTTTACGTAATGCTGTGGGCATGTCTTTGGACCGATTTGGCCCATTTTCAATGCCAACGTGCGTGCAAAAATGTATCTGCCAAATTCTGTCGACAGCTTCATTTTCGTGGCCACGAGAATCTTTACGATAGACATTCCTCAAGCGGACAGACGGCTAGAAGGGTATACTTAGATCGATTGAGAATAGGGGGCTGATCAAGAATATATATACTTTGTGAAGCTTCCTCATGGGTATTATAAATCTCTCACCCATCGGTGATGGGTATAAAATTATTTTCTATATATTTGTGGCACAGTGAAGAATTGACGAATCTAATCCTTCTGAGAATGGAATCGTGAGATGAAAAAGAACTCTTAAACCAACTTAGACGAACTCTTAGGGTGAAGTTGGCCCATATGGATCAAATAAGCCACATTTTTTTCCTCAAAAAGATCGCAAACATCGTCAACGTGCTTCCGTTTTATCGGAGCAACAGGCTGAGCTTTTAGCATTTGGGTTTAAATCTGTGGGAATCTAATACAGAAACTCGGAGTTTAAGAACGAATTATCTTTTTACACTTGTGATAAAGAACATTTTTTTCTTGTTTGCCTACCTTTTTGTTTTCTTTGTAGATCAGTGTTACTAGAACAAAACCGACTGAAGGGAATTAAAATTTCTATCTTTAAATATTTTATCATCCTTCATATTTAATTTTGTTTTCAAAATGTGAAACTTTATTTCAATGAATTCTATTACGTATTAACAGCGCCTACCTAACCTATGTACAAAAGAGCGTTATTTGAATGTTTCACATGCCAAATCGATTAATTCCACTTTTAAATTCTTTTAAATTTTAATATCGAAGCACTTGATTGACTTCTAAACGACAACATTTTTTTAATAAGCATATTTCAGAAACCAATTCGTGCTCTAGCGTAAATCGTGTTCAAAATGAATTTAAAGCACTTTTTAACAAAGTAATTAACAGTCGTTTTCCATCGCTTTTAAACGCACAGCGTATGAATATGTAAACAAATAATTTCATCATTTTTCCTCAATTTTGGTTTTATGGAATTAATCCATTTGGTAAGTGGGTCGTTCATCTTAAAACATATGACTATAATAACGGAATAGTGTTGATTGAAGGGTGAGTGCGTTTGCAGCTCATCCAGGGGGAAAACACCACCTAAACAACAGTAATCTTAAAACAAAGCAACTGTGGGAGATTTTTGGTCGTTTCTGAAATAAATTAAAGTCCAGGGGATAGATTGGCTTCCAATCTCTTATAATGAGAATTGTTCATCCCATCATGTATATCTAACTTGAAAAGAATTTGCAAAACTGTTCTGAGTTCAAGAAGCAAGCATTTACGAACGTTTTGAAGCTTATACGTTTGCTTCAAAAATAAAGAATTTGGATGCCGTACGAAATGAGATCTTCAGCATGCCAATACCCGCGATATATCACTAAACCCTTGAGAGAAGCATTAAAGGCATTGAACTGGGATATGCTATACCCACAAGAAAGGTAATTTTTAACGAGTCAGAATACCACCCTTTCTTCCCTTCTATATATACACCGCATGGGTAGCAGAGTAGATAAGAATCGCATATACTGAGTCAATGCATGCGGGTTCAAATTTCTAGTACGGTAAAATTTACTTTGATGTGTGTGCAGCGACAAAGCCACGGCCACTCCATATCTTCGTCTCTTTCCTCGCTTCTTTGTGACCGCCACCGAGTTGTACGTATAGGAGACATCTCCTGTTTGTTTAAAATATAAAAATATATGCTGCCGAAATGTAGTAATTAACTTAGGACCAGGCTTTGATAAACATAGGTTACAGCAATTTTCTTTCTTCTTCTTTTCTACAAAAAAATCGCATAAAATATTTCACATCACTCAATAAGTCGCCAATCTGACGCATACACGGCGACTCTGTTGATAAACCCATATGATTTCTGCATGGCACCAACCTTCGAACGATAGGTGGAAGAACTTCATGACATTTCGAACATTAGCCTACAAGCTAGAGTTGTTTTTTGGTCGCTTCAGCAGGACCGCTTTCACCAATTGCTGTCCACTCGGCTGGCTAGCATAACTGAGGACTGACTGTCCATATTTCAGAGAGTTCCTGGTACATAACTCGTCAAAGAATCATCGCTTTCATTTCGTCTAAACAGCGCCACACAGCGCGCTCTAGCATCAACACGTTGTTCTCGAAAGTCCACAAACTTGTTCTCCAAAACGATTTCATGCATTTTCCTTTTTTTTTTTTTGTGTATTCAGAATTTTTTGTGTCCACTGTGCGCGACATTAGAAAACAACATTAGAAAACTTAGACCTAGAACTTTATTTTTTCGACAAGCAAGAATCACCAAAAAGTCTCTCAAGCCAAGACGCACGAAATTTAAACTAATGATCGGTATGTCGTCAAGTTTTGACACGTTTCGTTCGAAGGCTGGTACTATTCAGAACTCATATGGGTCTGTTAACAGTGGCGCCGTATATATATGTGTCAGAAAGTGCACTTATCGAGTGATGTGTTAATTAGCTTCTATACGTACATATACGATATGCTACTTGTCTGTACGACTTCGTCAGTCAGATAAGCTTAACAATCTTATGAGATTGAACACAGATCCTCGATACCATTTTTTTAGTAGCCATAGTTACTTTCCATATTATCTTTGCATTGTCAGTGATTGATTAATAATTAAATGAAACCTCTCCACAAGGCATAGTCCACGCACAGGGGAAGAACTAGAAAATGCAAATCGTCTTTAAGTAAGTAAGTATGTTAACTAAATAAATGCTAAAAAATGTTGTGCCTTTTTTTCCGCCATTATTACCGTATTGCAATTTACCGTTTTATCGATTTGTATATCACACAAAAAAGAGAAAAGAAAAATGATTAATTGATCAAATGTAGACAATTTTGTTATCATCATCTAACGATTAGCATCATCACGAATGTCAAATCTGTCAAATGAAATTATTATTATTATACCGCTTTAGATATGATTGAGGAAAAATTTAAATTTAAATGCGTACTCATGCACGTACGTGTTGTTGGTGATCAATAGCTTTACACATCGATATTGAAATATTTGTTAAACAAACATCTTTACCCCATAGCAAAGAGCGCCCAGATGCACAGAAGCCGGATCCACGCAAACGCATTCATTATTCGTACGCTATCCATATTACACTGTATCTGTTACTGATTGCATTTATCTACTCTTCATTACTGTTGCTGTAATTGTTGTTAATTAGCATGTTTTAGCATTTGTTTGCCAATTCATTTACTAAACGCGAAATAAAACAATTTAACATAATTTTAGCAAAAAGGAAAAAAATTGACATTTCATTTAATAAGCCATTGGCGCTTATGGTTGTGGTTTGTTTTTTTTTTTTTTTTTACTTTTTTATGTTCATGTTTTTTTTTATTCCAAGTGCATGTGATGCAATGTTTCAGAGAAAAAAGAATCGAACGAGAAGTGTTAATAAATTAACAGAAAATGCTAACCAGCTAATCTCTAATACGGTTGGCTGCATATGTTCAGTTCAGTGCTGTTATAGATGACAGATTCACACAATTCCAATTTATTTATCTTTTCATGTCTTTCAATATGTGTTCGATGCACACTCGCATATATCTACATGCAATTGCTGGCGATGAATAATAATTTAAAAAGCAAACGTGAAGATGCTGCTCAAAATGCGCATGTTTAATGGCTCACTAACCAATTGTCACCTAACCAGTGTTAGTTTTGTTTATTTATTCATTTATTATTATTATTATTATTATCGTTATTGTTTTTTTGTTTTATCTTACTTGCAATGTGTTATGTGTCCGCATGTCAGAAATACTTTTGCACATAAAATATGTTTTATTTAATTTAATTTCTTTTTTTGTTTTTTTCTCTTTTTGTTCGTATTCTCGTGTTTTTTTCATAAAAAATTCTCACATAAGTAATATTATTTTTTTCCTGGTTATGCATTCACCGATTTCTATAAATAACTTTTCTTCTTATTCAGATTTCTTTTCTTATTTTTAATAAAACTGATTTATAATGCAAAAGTTTATCTTATAAGGCATCAGCACCTTCGCACATCTGAGATGACAATAATTTGCTGTAAAATGCATCGTTTTTGTAGTTGTCACAATCGATCGTGATGATTGATTAAAGTAAATATTTTCAATGTACTGTTTGTGTTATGACTCCGCGTCTGTGTTAGGCAAGGTTAAGAAACAATTATACGTGCGGCAAAATACTTTACTAAAAATGATACACTGAATTAAAGTGAAGTTCTGCTTTAATGCACTCTTACCTTACTTCACCTGACATTTCCCATATTCATCCGCAACACTACACTCCCGACTTTACTTGAACCATTAATTGAAGAATACAGTTTTTTTTTTTTTTTTTTTTTTTTTTTTTTTTATTTTTTTAGAATTGCAAATACTGCGATGCAAAGTCTACCACAAAGGCGATAATAATACGAATAATTCATGCTCGAAGTTTCCGCCTAAGTGAGCAATGTAACCTTATCGACGCCAGTTCTTAGCATAGGCTCACATTCGTGATTGATTGAGGATATTCTTTTCGATATTAAGCTCGCATCACTGCTCGCACCTTCATTTTTTAATGCTATCGTAAATTTTATTTACATTTCGCAGCAGATCTATTTGCAAATTATTTGCAGTTATTTATATTAACAATGCTGCTGCCGGTCTTCTCCGTTCGAATATTACGATTCAATCGTTTTGACTCGACTGACTTTGCTTTCCGGAAACATTCTGCTTACATAACCGTTTACAAGGAAGTTGCCATTCAGCACACTAATCCCTTTTTCCATAAAATGCTCTGCCAATTATTGTTCGTCGTCTCGCCAGTCGCCACAGGTGTCGGCAGGTTACGCTTCATGAACATGTGTTTGCTTTTACCATTTTTACGATTTGATTTCTTAGAGCCTCGCTTTGCCAATGGCAAGCATGTTACTGAACTTTATCCCCAGAGTCGTCAGTAAAAGCAATACAATGACAATAAACTTGCTTTTTAGAATAGGACATCTTGCAAGCGACGGGCTGATGTTAGCTAAGCGACAAAAAGGAATAAATAACTTTCTCTTTTCTTAAGCATGAAGATACGAATACCAAGTTGCAATTTCTTCCGGGAATCGTCTTGTTGCGAGACAAAGAGGCGCATTTGCTACGCGCCGAAAAATTGTTCGTTTCAAAAGTTTTCGATTTAAGGAACAAAACACATAATTCTTTTTTTGTAAAATTCCAGTTCATTCATCAATTTAATGCCCTTAAATAGAGAACAATACAAGTAGTTCAAAGGTTCTCTAAAGTTTCATCACTTTTTCTATAGATTGATTAATCAAAACTCTGAAAATAAGTTTGAGTTTCCACACTGATCTCAACATATTATTCAAATCTACTTTCCTACAGCAGTCTTTCGGATTTGCCAACAAGTAATAGTCCTTGACGGCGATGTGATGTAAGTGAACTGAAACGTAACCGTGCAAGCTTGGATGACGATAAATATGAATATTTATTTATTTGCTTAGTCCGCTGTTTCAAGAGGTTGAAAATGAAAAATTTTAAAGTCACAATAATTTAATTAATATAATATATCATCAATTGAATATTGTAAGTAACTATAATAAAACAACGAACTTTGAAAAGTTTTGAATTGATCAACTATGTATATATGAAATGTATACTTTCGACTGAAAGGAAAATCGATTCCCAATACTAGCGTCAAAAAGTGGAGAAGTTATCACATCACACAATATGTCTGCGCAACACTATTTACGGACGTATATAATTTCCGAGTAGTACCAGCATTCATACGGAATGCGTCCAAATTGGTACCAGCCAGAAATCGCACGGGTTTATCAACACTGACGCCATATATATGTCAGACAGGAGACTTATTAAGTGATTTGTTATCACTTTGGATTGTTGTGTATTATGAAATACGAATGAAGTAAACATAACCTGAAAATCAATGCTTTAGTGAGAAATACGTGCACGTAAGATCCCCATTTGCACTCGGGATCTAATTGCCCTCGCGATTTATTCCCAATGAGCATTTAATTTATAAACTATACCTTAGCGATTCTCTTCTTCTACTATGCTGTGAACGTATGTATTATCGTATATTATATATATGTTACATATGAGGAGAATGCAAAAAGTCAATGCACTTTGAATGTATTCATGTGAACTTTTTGTGGACTTTGTGTTTTTCTCCATATTTTTTCATTTTTCTTTTACTATTCTGGTAGATACAAAACGATATATTGAAACTTCATCTCTGAAGAGGTTAATTTGTATGCATCCTAAATGTATGCATCAATTTAGTATTTATTTTACAAAATCACTTAATATACTATGCATAGAAAAAGGTATAAAATTTTTATTTCTCAGTTTGTTAATGTGTTGTTATAAAAACTCGCGTTAGCAAAATTGTAAAAATTTCAAAATATTCGTTTTTGTAAGGAAAATATAATATACTTTAATTCATCTTACTTGAATATTTTAAAAGCATTTTCCTTAACGTGTTTTGCAAATTGATCTAAAGAAATTGTTCCTTGAAATGTTGTAAGCATTTTTCAAAATGTTTTATAATAATTGTATGGACAACGAGTTTCTAATTACAGAAGCAGATCAGCTAAGATTATTTTAATATTTCCTTAACCCTTTGTTGTGGCATTTTTTTTTTAATTCTTTTGAACTTTCCTAAAGACTTCATCGACATTTGTCTCATATGGAGCCTTTGTTCATAAGAATTCGCCCTCAACCAACACGAACTTACAGAGGCTATTGTCAATTTACTCTTGCTGTAATTATCTTAGTGAGCGAGCAGAAGACCGCTTCGCGAAAAAATTCGAAAGCACTTTATAAAAGTTATATCTCAACAAAACTCGAACGGGCAGAAATTGAAAAAAACTTTTGGTAGGGTTCGTTATGAATTCACCCATAGAACGGCTTGCAAGCCAGGCATTTCTGCTTTTTAGTTTATAGTGTGTTCTTGAGACAAGTCCAACGAAATCGATATTTTCAAGACACACTTACACATACAGCCGTAACATAATTCCCTGACTGACCGAGTGAAATTCCGTATAGATGATGACGGTGATCCTAATAAAAAGTTTCTTTAGTTGTTTCATTAGAAATTCCTCTTTGTTTATTTTTATTTTTACATTTTATTTAATTAACCTAAGTAACAAATGGAATTATTTTCTAAAAGGAATTGCAAAGAAACGAAATATATGGCAATAAGAGATCAATAAATGAAAAGAGATGCTTAAAGAGATCTACGATAACTCTTAAGAAAGCGGTAAATGGTCCCCTTGAGGCTGAAAACCATTCTCATCCGCTAGGTAGGTAACTGTATAAGTTTGACCATCATCGCCGATATACGTATAGACGCCACGAATAACAAGACTTGCGTCCTCCTGGCCGGCGTTTTTTAACTGACCTTCAGCTTGAGCTTCCGTACCATCGCTTGTAGCAAAACTGCGTACATATATAAATAGTATAAAACAGTCCATTGCTATAACGATTCTCTATACTTACGCATATCTAAAGGAATCTATTCCGAAATCAGTGTCGTGACGCAAAATTTCAGTTTGTTCCGGTTTTTTAGGTGGAGCAGCCAACCCGAAAGCAAAAAGGGATAAAAAGATAATAAAAAATTTCATTTTTTAACTTTGTTTACGCGTAGTTGACTTAAACAGTTGATAAAATGTTGTGATGCTTTCGATTCAACTGATGTAACAATTTATAGTAAAAATCCAAACAAGAAGATAAACATAATTTACACACATACGCACATTAGCTCATGAAAATGTTAAGAATTCATGGAATTACTGAAAAACAAACCAAAAAATATGCGCACGAATACATACATATTAAGTATTACAATAAAAAAAAAAAAACACTATAAAGTTAATTTAACTAATCTCAGTTTTGATGACTTTGATTATGCCGAGTGAACGCTTGGGGGGCTTGTCAATAAAAATGTAAAATAAATTAAATTAAGAAAAGAGATAATTATGCTGACGGTAACCACGTGAAATATTTTGAATGCTATTAACGATTAAAAGACGGACGGACGAATGCGAGAATCTACAATAGTTCACGTTATTAAAAGAGACGTAAAAGAACATAAAACTATTATGAATATGTAAATTTATTCTTTCATATTTTTAAGTTCAACGTTAGCTACATGTTCGCGCACAAGTGTCTGGTAAATTTACATACACAAACACAAAATAATAGAGAGACGTGGACTTTTCTTCCAGAGTTCAACATCTCCGTTTAGTGAATAGCGAAGTACGCATAAACGGCTAACCTTGAAATATTGTAGTTCCTCACGTCTTATAATTCCTCTGATAGTAATGTCGCTGACAATGTGTGAATAATTATTTTTTCTCCTTAGATGAAATAAAAAAAATTATACTCATCTCAGGGTGAATATCTTAATATTCCATAATTAATTGTTTTTTTTTTCGTTTTTTCTTTGGTATCCATAAAATACATTTAATATACCTGCCATAAAAACGATATTAGAAAGACAATGAAAAAGAAAATGCCATAAGACATCGGCTATATAAAGAATTTCTTAGGGTTTTTTTTATATATTTTTTTGTTTTAATCACCACAAGATACAAGGAATTTACGTATATAGAGTGCTAGGATTAAAAAATCTTACTTCATCTTGGACATACATCTATTCTACTTGATTTGGATGCAAGCATAAATTAAATGAAAACGTAACAGTTAACAAAAGCGTCCCAAATGCCCAGATACTGACATAAACGAACCACTCTATGTGATCGCATACTCGCAGGAAATACGATAATAACGCAGTCGGGTACAAGATCATATTCGCCTAGAAAAGCCAACCGTATATCCCCAAGAGAAGAAGAGTGGATTTCCGAATTTTCTTATCTCTTCTTTGATATAGCAGGTTGGCGGAAGAGGCTTATCGTATATTTAACTGCCTGCCGGTACAATTTTACTTGTCCAGTCAAGGCAAGCAGGTAAAAGGCGTCATCTAGGGTCTTAGTGATTAGCATACCTCTCGTGAAATACAAGAGGACTGTTTTTGATACGCTCCGTTCGTTCAACCGCATTCAAGAAACTGCAGTTGAATATGAGTTCCAGAAAGATAACAAGTCATCGGTTGCTTTTAAAAACTTATGTGACACATTGTAAGGCAAAGTTGTAGATCTTCAGACCTGCCTATAATGGTTAACCATATTCAGTTCCGGAGATTGCAGTCTCACAGAAGACGGTCGATCTGAACGATAATAATATTTCGCGATCCATATTGGAGGGTAACCCACATCTAATCACTTTGTAATTGCAAAGGAGCGCGGCAATCATCATTCGACTGCTGAACGTTCGATACGTTTTTAAACTCAAATGTTTTATTTAAAATACGAAAGAATTTTCCCGCCAACCTAATACGGCGATTGAGGCAACAACAGATGTGCTGAGGATGGCATGATGTAAGCTATTCATTTCGGATTTGTACTTTATTAAGCACACTTAACATCGCTGAACAATTATTTTAATGCTTAGGCCTCTTTTTGTCGTATTTACTATTTGCGTTAAGGGATAACATTACTGTAGCTGCGTGAAGAAAGCGTTTTGTTTTTATGACAGCTTTTTTTTAGTACGAAAGGAAACGCGATAGAACAATAATTTCCGGAAAAATTATCAAACATTTTTTTAAGTATTATATACAAAAAAAAAATCCTTTTGGAAAAATTTTAAAATATGGCAGCACCGGCGATCTCCCATAAAACATATTGAATTGGGGGCGCTCTTCGGCGAACTGTGCTCTTGGTCAATATTTGGACTTAAAAAAAAACAAAAAAAATATCCTTTAATATGCACGTCCACAGACCGAGAAGCGTATAGCGGTTTTCAAAGAGATCAATTTTTGTGTGACTGTATGAAAGAGTTTCGCCGGAAAAAAGTTAATAACTTGTTTGCACTCCGAGTGTTTTTTTACTTAAGAGTGCCGCAACTCCGAGATATTTTTGCTTTGGAGCATCCGAAAAATTAGCTTCTGTTTTACTAAGCAATAAAAATCGTAATGTTATTATTAATTCATTTATTTAACTAATCCAGTTTCAGTTGGGGATAAAATAAATGGAATTCGGAATTTGTATTTTGTAATTCAACATAGTGTGACATCTGTAGATACAATTTCCCATATCCGTGTCTTTTCTGGATAGGTTTCACAATATTCGGTGGTTTCAGCTCTTCCGAAACTACTTTTCCGCCTCGAACAGTCTACACAGTATCAGTATCGATGTGTTCACTTTGTTGCATATTACTTTCAATTAAATTTCCTTCAAAAAATTCAAAATCATAATCTACATAAAATTCAAATTTTCCTCGTACGAGTTAATCCATTAGCTAATAATATCTTCAGTGCTTCTGCGATGGTTTGCAGGTGTAATTAATTGCCTTTAGACAATATTAAAGAACGTCTTGAACAACTAAAAGGCGATTTTTAAAAGTTTGATACTTTTTACGCCTCTGTTTGCATTGACTTTATTCAATAGCTACGCCCTTTGTATAAAACATAAAATTTCGAAACCATGATTAAAGTCACAAATGACCGGAATATTCCAAAAATTGCATAAACAGTTTCCTCACGACAAGTCAAAAACCTTGAGTAGTTCTTTTACTTTTTGATCGAAATGTCTATAATTAAGGCACGAACAGGCCTAGTTAGAGTTGCAATTTATTTAATTTCGCAAGAGAATGAAGACTAGAGAAAATACCTTTATCGTATGAATAAATGAGAACCTCATGAATTTTGATAGAATTGAAAAAACTTGTGCGAGCGCAAAGAGCAAACAGTCACTGAATTAATACGAAAACTTGTCCGCAAAGAAACTGTTTTAGATTTCAAAAGTGAAAATAACTGGATCGAAAATATGCTTCGGTCGAGTAATAGATATGAACATGCAAGTCTACTTCAACAGTATCAAGCCAATAAAATCTAAACGCAAGCATCTTTCAATGGTTTGTTGTACCATTGTATAGTCAGAGTTGGGAAATTTCGACATCATTATGATGAACACCGTCTTCGCCAGAGAAAAGGGAAAAGTACACTTCATTACCAAAAAAAAGTCCTAATAGAAATCGAAATTCATATCTGTTGCCAGATATTTAGAATTGAATAATGCTCCTCACATATAATTGAACACATTATATGTGTATTGGCAGTGGCTGGTTAAAGTTTCCTTCCATACTATCTTATTTAGAAACATCATTTTTACAGCTTTCATCGTATTTTGTTGTTGCTGATATTATGCAAGAAAAGTTGAAGCGCCGGATTTATTTATCTTTATAACCCACACCACTTGTTTGTGGGGATGTAGAGGGAGAACTTGAGATAGACGCACTTCTTATTATACCGATCGATGCAGCATCACTTTCTAAATCGCTCTCTGAATTGATCTAAGCTTGTCTGTCCCTTTGATCGTCTCGTCTTTTTGTGTTCTATTTAGGTTTAGTATATTGACATGTTTTGACCCAACGACGAATGCTATTGAAATTGGTTCCTCATATCAGTTTCAAAAGTCATCATATGCTAGCTGTCCTAGGTGTATTAAACAAAGCAGTGCACTGTACTTGATGATGGACCTTGTACCACTATAGTGTTTTTACTTGCTTTTATCAAAAAACTACAAATAATTGATTATTTTTAAAGAAAAATTATTCTCACGAGATTCATTTACAATTCGGCTTGAAGTGACGAAGCGAATCGAGCGAGAAAAAGGTGAAAGGAGTAGTGATACGAAGAGGAACAAAGGTTTTGCCTTTACGAGACTATCTGTTTTCTGTTCGTAATGTTTGTTATTATTTTTTTTAATCTTAACAAGGATTAGTTTAATTAAGTTTCACAAGAAACTAACACCTAATTATATCCTGGTATACAATTATCTTCTATAAGTCTCACAATAAAATCGGCTACGGTCTTAACTTTTTTGGGATGCATGGGCCCTACATTTGCCGTATTCTTCCGTAAGCAATATACTTCAATAACTGAAATTTTTTGATACGATAGAGTTAGAATTGTGGCGACCAGTGACGGCACGTCGCCTTCAGACACGCTCAAGATGACGTTATATTTTTTGTTTAATAAATCAAATTTTCCTGGTCTTGCCGAGCGCGTAAATAGAACCCATTCATATTTTTAGTTTCCAAGAAGCAAAATCAAAATAGAAAAGGAGTCTGCAGTGGCAGGACTAGACCGAGCTACATTTGTCATCAATTTCTTTCGGCAAAGAAAAATTCGTCAGGGTGATGATGTCTTGCCTAATACCACTGTTTAAAATTTACTCCGCCCGTCCGAAAAACGTCATACACGGGGCAAAACTAGCTGGAGCGGATGTAAATGCTATCAAAGTCCTGGTCTTTTACACATATACTTCATTTAGGGTCTTCCAACTCTATATCTTCTTCGTTGGTCGTATTCTTTGGTCGAAGCTAAGGCGAACGCTCATAACACTTATCGATTGGATGCATAACCGCTAGTCGGAGGTGAGCGCCTCCCTATTTCTTTCTCTTTGCTGTGTTCTTTCCGAGAGTCACTGTATTACGCGAATAGGGGGCATTAGCTGATTCATTGGTCATATTAAAAAAGAAAAGAAAAGAAAAGATATCTATGGAAGCCATAACTATGTCTGTTGTGCAAAGCTTTGTCTGGAAGAAGAAAGTTGATTAGAAACTTTTCATATTTTTGTACAAAATATATTAAATAATTACTTAATAATCAACCGATTTATCTATTTACCAAAAAATATGTGCGGATTTATTGCTATAGCTTTAATAATAACTTTGAATATAAAAATATTTACATATGTAAAATGTAATTGTTTTATATATTTACATAAAAAGGCCACTACAATGTTTTGATATTTATGGTCATGCATTGAGAATTTAAGCCACCAATTTGAAAATAGGATGATAGCCAGTTTCATCAGCATTGAAAGAAAATTCATATCTTTTGCCATCGGGCGCAATCCACGAAGTAGTACCTTGTACGACAATAGCAGCTCCCTCTTCAGTGGTCTTTAATTCACCCTCTTCAGACCGTGAGATACCGTTACTAGTATCATAGCTGTGAAATAATCATAAATTATGTTAAAGAACATTGCGGAGGACAAGGAGCTTTATTCACTTACGCGAAAGAGTATTTATCAACGCCATTATTTTCCGTTTCTAAACGCAAAGTTTCGGCGTGAACGTCTTCGCTTGCAGCTGCATTAACCACATCTTGTACTTGCTCCTCGGAAACAGTGCGAGCGCAGCAGCATACGGCGAAGCAGACGATCAAAACAATTTGTACCTTCATATCGTTTAATGATTTTTGAACAAACCGAATATTCGAACTTAATAATCCTTATGGATGAAATTTTTTATATATTTGTTGTAGCGTGGACAATCAGATGATGTTAAGAAAAGACTGATGTTCAAAATATTTCGTTCACGTATTTATAGTTACTTTAAAGTACACGGAATGCTGCATCATAGTTGTGCTGTCTTTGGTGAATACATATATTTATTTATTTATTTATTTATTTATTTATTTGTTTTTTTTTCTTTTTTTTAGTTATTGGACATAATGTATACTTAATAATGTCCTCATACCTAGAAAATGTATTCTTTGACAATGCGCAGCATCATAAAAAAAAAATAACGGTGTGATCATCATCATTAAAAATCTCACGCCAACAACGCGATATAACTCCTTAATGCCAGATTAATGAAAGCTACTAAGCGAGAATACGGCGAATGTTGAATGCCCATCGCCCTCAAATACGCATCAACGCGTTCTCAAGCTACTTGCGATATATTGCGCGTTTTGCACTTTGAAATGGAAATATGAATAACGTGACGTATGAGTTACATATTTCATACATCACAAAATTTAAGTAACCTTAACAATTTTTGATAATAAAATTACATACGTAGAAATGAATGAAGAAACATACGTACGCGGACGGACGAACACGCGAAATCCATTCAAATCCATAATCTAGCTAATGGAGAATTTTGGTATTCAGTGTCTGGTAGATGGGAGAGATACAAATGAAACGATAAATGTATTATACTTTCTTCTTGCAGCAATTTTGATCATAAAAATAAGTTAAATATTATATTCCATAAAAAGTGTCAGCGTCAGATATATATTTTATTTGCATTGGAAAGGCAAGAGGTTACGGAGAGGATTCACTAAGAATAATGATTAAATGTATTTCAGTTTCCTCTATTAATTGATCTCTTAGATATTAACAATTATGCTTTTAATTATCATCAATTAATTGTGATGTCAATTAGAATAACTGAACATCATTAATTATTTTTTTTCTTTTTGCTTTTTTCTTCTTTTTTCTTTTTTCTCTTTTAATATTCGCCTAAAGCATAAGATTTATGAGAGAGATCTCTTAAACTCTTCTCTATAATGAAACTGCAAGTGATGTTATTTATATTTATACACGCCATTAATATTATGAGTAAGGTTGTGTATATGCAGCAGTGCACAGCAATGTATGCGTGCATGATCTCTGCAATAAAAGCACAAGAGTAACAATAACATTATTGTATTTAACGCATACATTCTTTTGTTGCGGTTTATTGTAGTTGGTTTTGCCTGACGACTAATATACGCTTGAAATTATCTCGAAAAGAAACCTGAAAACTTCGTCTTCAGAATTATGTCATAAGGGAATTTTTAAACGAATTACCTATAAAACCAAGGATTCATTCGATAACATTAATTGCTGCATTTAAATATTATGACCGATTTTCAAGTCAATGGTAAAGTTCATTGCATTGGCAATAAATTTTTGATAATTAATTTTGAAATTGATTAAGAAATTGAATAAATAAACTGTTTACGAGCCCGAATGCAGACATCGTTGTAATAACAATAAAAATAAGAGATAGTCCTTGAAAGTGAATGAGGAAATAAATTTGCATTGGATATAATAAACTTGAGATATGGTTTTCGTTCAATTGAACATACGCGTACACAAGTTTTTTTGAATGTTTTCATCACTATATCAAGCAATCGGTTGAACGTCAAAAATAGTTGTACAACATACACACACACACACACAAACAGAACAGCCACTATAACGTAAAGGTAAGCATTTTACTTCGCCCTCCTGTTCACTCAAAATTACGTTGGAATTATGTATCCAAGATATCATAAACTATAGACATGTGGCTTAATCACTGTAACATTGTACGTCGAGTTAATGCTCTCTGCCATATCGTCCATAGCTATATGTCCATATCTCGTGTGGCTATTTCACAGACGGGAAAACTCGCAAAGAATAGTGATATTTCCATTTCAAATTAAACTAATTGCAATGAAAAGTTTAAGTTAGCTTTCTTAAGGTAATGCACACGTCTTAAGCCGTAGGCAATTCTCTTACCACCCGTATGCCGAAATCGTATCTGTTTGAGTAAATATTTGGATAAGAGGCCAGGTCCGAGGATAACTCTACGTTTTTCAAGTCACGGTAGGGATAACAAAAGCAACGTATTTCATAAGGAGGCAAGGCTGCCTCTACCTAAATTCCTAAGGGCAAAGAGCTGGAATTGCTTTTGAACAGATCTATGGAATCTTCATAGCGCCCATAGAAAGGGGGCCACACAGCAGACGCATATTGCAATATTTTTCTTATATGTAGCCTTTAGCAACGGAAGGATCGGCAAGCTGTCTCGACTAAAACCCCTAAATTCGTGAACGAATCTACATTTTCCAATTTTGCTGATTCAATGAACTACTCACTATTAATTGCCGTCCTCCTTGAGATTGAAAGCTTCCTATATTTTTCTAAATTAAGCTTCATAAAATTTATTGAGCACCATGTAACCAAATTACCTAAGACATGATAAATTAAATGCGAGTGCGATTCCAAGATGAAGGAAGAAACCAATTTGACATCAGCAGGGTGCATTAAGCCATGGCTGCACTTAATCACCGCAGGGAGATCGCTAATGTATAGGATAAATAAAAAGGGTCTAAGTGGCTACCTTGCAAAACACCTAACGACACGGGCAAATAATCAGAGGTCATGGAGTTGAACAGCACCGCAAACTGTCTACTATGGGAAGAAGAGCTTCATAAAGCAGTACTATCATTGTTATTGATATTGAGCAATTTAACCCTCTTTGTTCATTCTTCACCCTCTCCGTTTGCATGTAAAAATTCGAAAGTCGCCCAAAAATTCCAAGCAACTTGGACTGAAACTTCTTGATTGAGTTTAATAAATTTAACATAGATATCAGACGGTCTAGAAGAGGAGGTAAAAGTACATACAGCTATACCCTTCAATTCAATTCTAATGCACGAATGGATTGGTATTAGGGATGACTAAGTGAATCCCTTCCTATTATTAATGTCAACATTTTTTTGACTATCAAACATTTATTTATCGGTTAAGCATTAAAATGTGCTGAAAAAAGCCAACGTTCACATGCCTACAGAGAAGTTTGCAAGTAACAAAACGCTACGCTAGTTTTGTGAATATGTATGCGTTTGACGTATTAGGGCACGACCAAATTTTTCTATTAATTTTTCGAATCGTCTCTTCAGACATGCTCTTTAGATAATATGTTTGGGCTCAAATTTGACAAGTAGATAAAAAGCAGTGCCACATCTCTACTTGGCGATAGGGAAACATGGTCTCCTTTATGCTGTTTGATTAAAATACATTCATCAGAGGCTTCTTAAAAAATGGAACTTATTTGCCTTTGCGAATTTCTTCAACTGTGGTTGCTTCATACAGAAGTACTACCGTTGAGCTTCACCTATTCCTATAAATTATTCTATAAATTATTGGCCCTACACAACATGTAGGGTTTGAGTTCTGCACCAAAAAAGTCAAACGCGACCGGCGTTACTTTTTCCGCCAAATACGAACCAAAGTGCAGCTGAATCATGACGAGTAATGAAAAGGTACACGATGCAATCGATCAAAAGCACAAGGAACCATTAGCCATAATGTTGAAGGCTTACACCCTTGAGGACGTCATTTAGAGGCACACCTGGGTTTAGTGTATCGTGCAGTACAACGAAATCGTAACTAGCGAACCTTGCCAAAAACAACTGAAGAAACTAATCCAATTGTTGAGTGAAAAACGCCAAACGTAAGTGAAAAAACGTTATACTCTACTTTGTCCAGGAAATGTTAGGGGCGGTGAACTTGGATATACTATCGCAACTGTTTCCTTTGGCAGGAATTTCTTCTTCGCAATTACATCTTTATCACTTGGTGATTCATTGTCTGTCTTAACGTCCCGGCAACGCAAAGTGGCGAGTAACGTAGCCCCACATAATTGTTTAGAAGTGCTACATAGGTCTCGCCTTGTCCAGAGCGGAGAGTTTTTTCCATGCACCACCTCTCACAACTGGTAGGTCAGCTTGAAGTAAATTATATAAGATTGTCTTACACGCAAAGCTGAGTACTTTATCCCCTGCATATAACTCCGCAAGCCTAAGTTTTCGTTCAATTAAGCCTTTTAATTCCAAAACTATTTGTCTGTATCTCCAAATAGCGAGATTGAATATACCAAACCCTCCACTATCTCGCAATTGCTTGAAAAAATGGTATGGAAAGGATTCGCGTTTTCCAGCATTTAACAACAAATAATCACGAGGAGAAGTTCCATTAGCCCTTTTGAGGAAGACGCAGAAGATTTACATAAGACAAAGGCCATGCGATAGAGACTTAGATGTCTATTTTACTTCGATCTGAAGAATTAGTTGCGTCTAGCAGCGGCGTGGCCTGTTGAACAATTTCCTGGCCATGAAGAGCCTCCCGAAACATTTTAAGGTCTTGGACTGTTGTGAGGTTTTGTTATTTATGGAGTAGTGACAGATTTTTCCAACGTATTGCCAAAGGGATACATCGCAACAAGTAAGCCTTTTTTTTGAGAGAGGAAAATGTTGCCATTTTCTAAAAACTTGCCTTGCACAGAGGTTATATAAAGGGCTATCTCTATCCAGTAAGCTTTTATGGCACTAAAAAGTAGGAGGATTTTGCAAAAGCCAAAGGGACAGAGCTGAATAGCTTTGCGGAATATGTGGATACTCGAAATGGAAACGTCCAAAGCTATACAGTCTGAATTCCTGGGAAGGCAACACACCACCGAAAGATTATTGATGCAAGTGTGTGCTATTGCGCTATCTTGCAGAATGAGTGCGTAGAGGGTATCTCTTTTCTCAAAGGCGGAAGCATCGGGAAATATCTACCCACTTTCCCTGTTTGCGAGTCCCAAATGCAATGGACTTCGCTAAGAAGTGGACATTGTCCTGCCGGTAATTACCGTTGCGCTGTGGAATTAAGCGTCCCTATGTAGGTAATAAGCACGCAAAGCACGTAGAGACATCTGCCTATCTGAGCTGTGCTTTCAATCTTATGACACTACCCAAAGAATGGATGATTATGCACGAAGCGTCGTAAGACCACATGTTTTTTGGGTACGGAAATCATTTTCAAACAGAGAGATGGTAAATAACTTAACTTGCGTCGGAGAACATTTCAAATTTAAGCTTTTTACCATTCTCCCGAAATAAATGCTTTTTCCATAAAAAAAACGGAAGGCAATCGGTGATCATTTATTTTTCCTGCCATCGCCACGCTGATTTAAGATATATATTGCCTTTAGCTTCTAATGTCTTTTTCTGCACATTAAAAAAAGAAATGGCTTAACTATCGTATCGTTTTACATAATAGTACAGAATTCTTCTTAAAAACCCTTGCATAACATATTATACGAATATCTGCGTACCCAAGCATACGATCTTACAAGTTCAATTGAAAAATCTTCAATCATGGCGTGAACATTGAAAAGTATAAGTAACACGAAAAAGTATAAGTGAAGCCCTTAATTTTATTTCAATTTAATTTAATGTATTCGAACTCGATATAAACACAAGGCAATTTATTCATTCATTATTAGCAAATGTATATACATATACACATATAAGTATACGTGTGTGTGAAAGTTTATATGCAGTTTTATACAGATTACATAAGATTTTTGCGAATACGTTCAGGAAATGAAAGTTTATTATGAAATCTTGTTCTATAGGAATTCGGCTACGAATTTCATTCGAAGTAGGTTGACTGAGTTAATAGCAAGCAGACTAGATTTATGTTTATCAAATGCACAGATCAATAAAGATGCGCTTTATTAATCTGGAGGAACTGGTAAATGTTCGCCTTCGGGCTGGAAACCGTTCTCATCGGCCAAATAATTTAAAGTGTATTGAATGCCATCGGGTCCTACCCAACTGACACTGCCATGCACAGAAATAGCCTCGTCTGGCGTACCGGCATTTTTCAGTATGGCCGTTTCTTTCCGTGACACTCCATCGCTGGTCTCAAAGCTGCAAGAGTTACAATTATTAGTAAATTTATGCCAGTGTCTCTCCATCTCTTTTTTTCTATATAGCTCTTACGCAAAATTATAACCCACCGCTCCGTTATTGGCATTATTGTCATATTTTAATATATGAGCATTCGATTGCTGTTGCGGCAACGTTGCGGACGTAATTTCGCTCTCCAGTACAGGTCTGGTTAATACTTGTGCGCATTGATTGTTAACCAACAGAAATATTAGAATTACTGTAAAACCCCAAGTCCAGTGCTTTATCATTATAATAAAATTATGTTTGCCTTTTTCCTCAATTTACTATGTTGGAAATTTCTTGTTTTTCTCTTTTTTTCTTTTTAGTTTTTAATCTTTTCAATGTGTGTTTTATGGATAAGTGTCGGATGTTGTATGTATATAAATATAGTTATAGTAGGGCGGGGTTAATTAAACGTTTTTTCGTTACTGATTAGTCAACAATACTGTGCTCATCCGCACAGCCGCACAAATCTTTATATACAAATACAAAAAATACAAGGCTACATAACGCAGCATTGAAAAATAGCACATATCTACTGATATCGCGTTCACATAAGACCGGCACTGCTACTGGCCAACATCAACAAACATTGTCAAGATTTCTATAAAAAAATAAAGGAACAACAAAACCAAAAAAAGAGTCAAAAACTTCACACAAAAATAAAATAAAAAAGAAAAATATAAAAATAAAAATAATAAATTTTTATGGTTATTTTCGACAGTAATGCCAAAAGCTTTAACTGTAGCTGTTTTACTTTGAAACGCAAGACAAACATCTCAAGCGATGTTTTAAGCAAACAAGAAACTAAAAAAAAAAAAAAAAATGAAAAAACACCTAGAAACATGTATTAACGTCCGGGCATTACTGACGGCTTCTTCTTCTGCACACAGGTTAAGCTGTCAGAAAAGAATGAATAAAAAAATTCATTTGAAAACAGGAACAAGTTTTTCAAATTCGAGCAAATACCAGATCTTAATCACATCTAAAGCTCGTAAAAAAAAATATAAAAATAAATAAAACCATGCAGTTACGGGGGCTGTATAATGCGTAGCAGCAACAGTAAACTGTTACTTAACTCCACTCACGGCTGATATAAAATCTTTCTATCTTTAAAGTAATCCCCTAAGTCCCCAGAGGAAGCTCAGAGTCGAGCTCCTTTAAGACTTAATTTCAATTCAAATGAACTTTCCCAAGATCTCTAGGAATCGTTTCTATATACTAATATATGATTACGATCACGCTCCGGTTTAGTGGGATCATGCGAGAGATCAATTACTTTGACATTCGACAGCTTTTGCTTTCATGTATGATATCCTCAGTAAAATGATGTGAGAACGAGCGAGGTTATCATCAGTACACAAATTTTGATTGTAGGTTACTCTTCGCCATCGAGTCAAGAAATACCACAAACGCTCACGCTAGCACTAATTGTGACTCGAAAACCAATTTGTGAAAGCGATCTGTCCATAGTCAAAACAGTAGACTCTACCGGCAGAGTAGCCCCTAGGAAGACGAAAGGGGTTGCCGCTTTCACCAACTAGACCAAAAAAAAGAAAAGCAATTGGGTCAAACTTTTTCCCATTCCGAGGGGCGGCAAACACTTTATTAAACTTTTCTTTCGACAGAGGCGTGATTAAAAGGTTGGCCGAGCTGTTAGCTTCGGTTTCCAGTAACTCGAGTAAATCGATTAAAAATAATTTATAAAAAAAAAAGAAAAACAACTAAAAAGCATTAAATATGATATGTGTAAAGGCAGGCTTCGTACGAAAATGAAAAAAAACAGTCTTTTAAACTAAAGGCCGTCTCTTTTAGCACAAAAAATTATGGGTCAACCCTCGTCAGGCAGACTGTGTCAACATTAAAATGGCATATTAATGAAGGACAGTATTTGTTGTAAATTTAGCAGAATTTTCCGATAGAACCCATTATTTAGTAAAATGTTAATCGATCAAACATAAAAACTTTTTGTAAATAATTTATAACGTTTTAGTAGAGACCGTATAAAAACATTAATCCTCTTAACACTTACGTAGTTAATACAAGTTTTTTTTCGAAGTTTTTTAAATTTTTGCTCATCTTGTTTGAGATCATTCACTGATCACGTGGGCTTTTTTTTTTTTTTTTGAAAATTCTTAAATACTTGTTTTGAAAATTTGTATGTTTTGCCTTTTATATTGAAGGGTATTACTTTGTTTGTATCTATATGTACGATAAATTTTATTAACATATTAAACAAGCTCGTTTCAAAAAATAGAGAGAGAAAAAAAAACAAAATTGTTGTCAGTTGAAATCGAACGATTCGATTCCCAACATTTCGTTTCGTGAAGGAAATGTGTTGAATCTAAAATATGTAAGAACACTACATAGGTGAACGGACATTTCATATATAGATACTTCTTACGTCGTAGAGACGCGATCGGACGGGACGGAAAAAATGCACATATTCATACTTGACTGTCTGTGTGAAATTACAAGACAATCTGCAAACATTCTCCCCGAAAATATGAACTTGGCTTGCGATCACTTCGATTCGACTCAACGTCCACTTGGCAAACGAAGTAAAGCATCGTAGGATTTGCAGAAAATCTTTTTTGGATCCCTTTAATAGTGAGGAATGACATGAATGGATGATTGCGGGCTTGGCCAAATTTTAAATGGTCTAAACTTTGACTTTTATGCATAAAACCTTAAACGTGTCTTCCTCGAAAACCTCATTTTTCGAAAGTGCATGCGACATAAATTCGACCATTTCCACTTTTTTCATTTCAATTGTTTGCTGTATGTATAAAATGACATTCGTTAGAGCAACAGAAGCGGGTAACAGATTCGATAAGTCAATTTAAACATTATTACTTACAACCAAAACATTGCTCGTCTTTTGAACGAAAGTTGAGTTTTTTAATTCGAATGCTAGCCTATTGGCTATTGCACAAAATACAAATTTTCAAAACGCTACCACCCGTTTATTTCACTAGATATAGGCAGGCAGATTAAGCGATTTTTCTTCTTTCTTTTTCAGATAATTACACTGCGTGCCGCGGAGCCCCGTCCATAATAGATGCGCTTCTTTTCTATATTTTTAAAACAAACTCTCTTTTTTAATACCTTATGTCATGCTTATAACATGCTTTCGAATATTATTATTCGATTAACTTTCATTACACTCAAAGAAAAACGAAACGCTTCTTTTAAACTGCTACAGTGCTTTTCCTTCTTCGATCTGTTGATAGCTGCAGGTAGCATTAACAAAAAAAAGAAACCCAGGCTAGTTTCTTCAAACATTTATTTTGAATTTCAGTTAGAAAATCAAATAATTCAGCAGCTCGTTGCTGTCGGCGTATTGAGTGCTACCATATATATTTCAGAATGTTTCAGAAATTCCCTAAAACTATGATTTTCTATATATTGTCTCTCAAGTTGTTTTGCAATCGAGCATCATACGTACGTACACTTAGATGATAAGTATCGATCGCATCAAATAAGGCCATGAAAGTATGCTGTACACCAAGATTTGACCTTTAAAAGGAAGACAAATCAAAAGAATAAATAAGTTCCGAATGCAAGACTTATAAAATTATACCTCAGCACGAAGTGACTTAGTTTTTATGATTTTCAAGGAAACAAAATAAAGCAGATAAGGAGAGTAGGATTCATCAAAACCGTTAACCATCTATCACTTATTATGTTAACTTTTCTCATTGCACATTATTATGCATTACTATACTCAATATTTAGGTAAGTATGGTTTTCTTTTAAATAGTGAGCACAGGACACCGAAAAAGATTTTTAAAATTGCATACATTTCGTAAGGCTTTGAAATGAATTTAGTTGAATGTTGCAAAAGGTATGATAAATGTATACCGTATACCGTCCAATGATAAATACAATAAAAAAAAAAAAAAAAAAAAATGAAGATATTTCATTAATACATCTCTGAACTGGTCTGACTGCAAAATCATAAACAACAACATCGTATCTTGTTTTAGTTGCCGTTTAATATGCTAGTCTGCTTAAGTGAAAAGGTGAGGAGTTAATTAGCTTAAGAAAGGAGCAGTTTTACCAAATAGTGAAAAAAAAAAAAAAAAAAAAACAAATTTGATCAAATCATATTTCATATACAAACGCTTAGTCGTTCATCATTTTGGACATAAAACAATCTCTTTATCTTTCATATGAATATTAAATTTTTTTTTTTTTTTTGCTTTCGCAGTAAAAATTTATTGGGATTTCCTCTTCAAGAACTATACGTATATATAAATAACGATGAACGATGAAATGACCCTGAAACAGATTCCAATTATTACGCATACATAGACAAGAAATGTATAAAAATTTACGAAAATAAAATGATCATCCATTAATGAATGACTAAAAATAGACACGACAGTATGCACATAACGATGTTGTACATACTCACAAACTGTATAATAATAACGTAATCGTCTGCAGCATAATCACCTAAAAAGTTATTAACGGCAATCTTTACGCGTTACGACTATCATAACATATACGTATGAGTGAAACAGAAACCCTTTTCGTTACCAATTATATAACCTGTTCATATGTATATGTATGAATGAGTATGCATAAGTACATGTTATATACGCTGTAAGTGTTACTTTTGGGCTCTTATTTTAGATATTTTTTTCTTTTTTATTATTATTTATTTATTTTACATTATGCATGGACCGGTACAGGTTTTGTTTGCTTCTTTTCGCAACGTAATACTTCTTTACAAAAACTTAAAGGCCTATGGTCTGGGACGATGTATAAATTGAGAGTATGGAAGCGTTGTAAGTAACATTAATTGTTGAATACTTGATCGGTTAACAATCACTTGAAGAAATTTACACATCCAAAATAAAAATGAAATACGCGGCTGTGTTTTTGTTTGTCTCACTATTCGGTTACGCGCTTACCGCTCCAGTACAGAATGCAGCACAAGAAGCGCAGGTTTTACGTTTCGACTCAGATGTGCAACCCGAAGGATATAGGTTTTTGTAAGTTAAGAAAAAGATACCAAAAGCACGCAATAATAACAACAAAAACAACAACAACCACTATCCATAACACGTAATACAAATTGCAATCCAGACCCGGACTGGGTGTGCAATTAATTTAAAATGTATGTCATATGATCAAGGTTGTTGTAACTTATTGCAATACAAAAAACAAAGAAAAAGAAAAAACAAAAACAAAAAAGAAAAGAATGACAAAAAATCGGGTTTCGTTTGCATTCGCCATGAGGGAAAATGAGGATATACTAAATTTATTATTGCATTTGTGACATCCTTAGCCGCACGTAGAAAAGAGTCTAGTATAGGTAAACCTAAATGTACCCTGATTCAGTGTGACCTTCAGCAAAGGCGTAAAAGTACTAGCAAAAATTTCGTAAAAAAAAAAGGAAAAGAACAGAAAATAACATTTTCCTGTATCTTGTTCTTATAATTATTTTCCTTATATATGTACTATGTTGAGAAGCAAATAGAGAAAAGCGTTTGTAATACTTCTTAACGCTTAAATGATGAGTCACCACTCTGTTTAAATAAATATCAATTCTTTTGTCACTTTTCCAGAGTGGAAACCAGTGATGGTAAATTGCATCAAGAAGAAGGTCAGTTAAAAGATGTCGGAACCGATCATGAAGCTATCGTTGTACGCGGCTCTTACTCGTACATCGGCGACGACGGTCAAACCTATACGGTTAATTACTTAGCCGATGAGAACGGTTTCCAACCGGAAGGCGCTCACTTACCGCGTATCTAAATGGTGCTAACTAGGAGTTGGCATTCGAGTTATCTAGATTTTTAAATAATTTTTATGTGTGATTATTTGTTTGATTTGTTTTACTATAGTTCATCTTGGACGTTGAAATTGATGTTTTTATTTTTTAAATAAAAAATTTTCTATGAAAGAAACATAAAAATTACAAAAAATTAAAATATTTATTTATTTTACTTCATGTCGTGAATTTCACTATAAAGCCAAAAGAAAATTAATTAATCAAGTGAATAGTCGCTTTCTTGTATTAATCATTAAATCATTAAAGTTCATATGACGTCATTGCTAATGGATTCCATTTCGTTCACACGAACTTTCAACTCCGCCATTGAAACACTTATTGTAAATACTTTGTGTAGAATGTAATACCAATCAATTGAAACCGTCTTCCGCGAAACGAGAAACTGTTGTTTAGGAAATCCCACAAAACAAAATCAAAGCTGTTACAGTTTTCATAACCAAAATACAAAAATCGACACAAAATTTTTTCTTTTAAAATAAATACATAAATAAATAAATGAAAAGAAAACGAATAAGAACATTATAGTTGGGCAAGACCGAGCGTCAGATATTCTACACCTCTCTGCAGTTATTCACGCGTTTTGGAAATAATACACCAACAATTACACATTATTTTCATGCAAAGGCGTACCTTCCATGAAAGGCCGCATATTGAAGGATGTCGAAAACATCACATGACGTGATCCAAATTTAGAAAATTCCCTCCTGAAGCTTTATTAGTTTCCATTTTTCATCATAAAAAACTAGAAGTTCAACTTTCTCTCCACCTAAAGGCTTGCTTTTCATAATAACCCCTATATAGTCACGATATAAAAAAAAGACTCATGCGAACCACTGCCAACTTTTTTGCTTAATTGCTGCTATGGATCAAATCTCATCATTAAATTTTGAAAATTAAATTTTTCTCTAAAGGGGTTACCATTCATGAAAAATCTTACATGGAGCGGGGTCCAGGAAATAGATCCATATAGTTCAAATTTGGTCTACTTAACTTTTATATCAAATTACTAACTTAAACAACCGGTCCAAATTTTTCACACCAATTTGGAATGTCAAAGTACTATTACTCAGCGACTTTTGTCGAGAAATTTTCAAAATTCCATTTGTATTTCCATATAACGACTTTGCAGTATAAGACGTTACACGGGGACTGGGCGAAACATTGGACCGATGTGAACCATTTTCACCAGCGTTCGTCCTTAGCCAGAACCACGTCGGTGGACGAAAATATATTAAGAGACATCAGACGGGCAGACAAGCTAGGATTCAGAAAATGACTACGAATCGATCGGTATAATAGCAAGCAGGTGCTTTTTTATTACGTGTTACGTACGTCCGCACAAACCTGATATACCATGTATCACAAGCGGTGTAGGGTATAACAACAACGCGGTTTTCTTGTTTAGTTCTCTGGCTTCAGTTAACCATTAGAAAATATTAAAAGTAATCAATCTATTAGATCTCTAAGGATATTTTTTCCTGCCTTTACTGTAACTTCAAGTTGGGTGTCAATAACGTTTCAGTATAAAATGAAAAGCAAACAAGTCAAAGAGCAGAGTTCACCCGCACCGACTATCGATAGAATATATATATAACGCTTCCTGCGAACGTTATATCAAATTGTAATAAACAAATTGCGCATAAGCTGAACAAATGAAATCGCTCCGCGTTACTTCACTTAAAATAATTTTTGATTCGTTTCCATGACAAGCATTTCCTTCCATTTTGTTTCCATATAAAGGCATGCTATTCATGCCAGCTCTCATATGGGAGAGGTCCGAGACGTGAATTGATGCAGTCCAAATTTAGCACAATTTCTTTTTCTTGTCAAAGATCCTTCCTGTAGTTCACCTTTTTGTCATAAGTTTCTACAATTTGTGATTTCTTGACACATGAAGGATACGCTTTCATCAGAACTCTTACGCGTTTTGTGGTTAAAAAAGTACAACTACGTGGTTCGGCACTGTTTATATTTATGTGAAATTCATATTCTGAAACAAATTTTCGCCATGAAATATTCCAAATTAGGCCTTCACGCTACCCAAAGGCTTGCTTTTCGTAGTTTATGTAGACGGGTATTCAAAAAATTACGCTATCCGATCTAGACTTTCACATACATCAAATATGTCAGTGACTTGGTTCAAAAAAATTTTGAAAATTACAAATAATTTTGAAGTTTAGGCATTAGCATTAGGCATTGGGTAGCGGTCGCAAACATGGCTCGATTTATTTCGTTTCCAACGGTGTTCGTGCAAACCAACATTTCGGACCGATAGACAAGTTAATATCGGCTCAGAAAATGATTGTAAATTAAGAAATAATTCTAAAAAAAAGCAGTAAACGTCTTACAGGCTGGCAGCGTGCTATACCCCTGTAGTACGACTGTAGTATAACACCGCTGTTTGCAAAAACAAACAGATTGGGATTTTCGGTCATTATTTGTAAACTACAACAGATATGGTGATGAAAATTTTCACATACATTGTGTACATGGATGATTCTGCAGTATCTGTACGAAAATGAAAATCCTAATATTGAAGGATATAGAAATTTCGTTTTTTTCGAATCTTCTTTAACATAAAAATGGTGGATATAGTCGCTTCGGCCGAAGCCAAATTTCAATTATTTTCAAAACTACTTTCTGTGATTTTCCTAGATTTTGAAATAGTTGTTCTCTACTTTAAAGATTAAAACTAACTTTAGTTGATCTTAACCTGTTCAATGCGAATTTGCGTGCAGTAAAAAGGAGCATCTGTACTTGTGCACAACGTCAGAACTATAGTATTTTTTTTAATTATGTTTTTATTTTTCACCTCTTTTCAAATTATCAGTACGTTAAACATAGACTTAAGGATGATGCAAATGTGCTCCCTTTGGTTGATAACCGTATTCATCGGCAACATAGTCGACTTGATATTTGTGTCCCTCTTTGTCGACAAAGGAGAAACTGCCATGCACAACGAGGGCGTCGTGGTCTTTGTCAAGATTCTTCAATTGTCCTTCAGCATCGTGTTGAGTACCATCGGAGGTTTCGAAACCGAATTTGTAACCATCGGGACGAACATCAGATTCGTAACGAAGAACCTCAGCATGATCGTAATGATCATGATGCTCGTGATGTTCGTAATGTTGGGGAGCAGCCAAAGCAGCAGCGAAAAGAGCAGCAAAGACAATGATGAATTTCATTTTTATATTGTTTACTAATCCGAATGATAATGCAAACTGATGCTACTGTTATATTTTTCTGCGGTTTTTATATTCATAAACTAATGTCTATGTCAAAAAAAAAACAAAAAACAAACAAAAACTAATCGCACAAATCAAATCGAAAATTATTCTATGCCAGATGCAAATTAGCAGCATTTTAACGAGTTATTTGAACTGGTCCAGATATAAGTTAACACAAATACGAAATAATTTCTCATAGCGACAATATTTCAAAAAATTTCGATACAAACTGCATTTGACGGGAATTTACAGTAAACATTTGAATACGCGGAAGTGAGCTCTATTTAATAGTTTTCCTGAACTTTTATTGTGCAGCAATATTTTAAAATATTTATAGTAACAAGTAAGAAAGTTATATTCGGCGAGGGCCGAATCTCGCGTACCCACCACAATGCTTTTCGCATTCCACTCCGCAAGTACTTTTATTTGATATCCATATCACTGATATTATTTATCTATCTATGTAGTGTCCATCTATTTGTCTATTGTCTATCATATCTATTTTAAGATGAACCCATTTTTAGGCAGATAATATATCTTCATTTGAGGAGTGCACAAAATAGATTTAAACATTCTGCTTTTCATGTTTCATTCTTGCATGTAAAGAATAGAATGTTTCACAAGGTAAATGTGGAAAATATCAGCCTTCTAACTTTTATAATTTCTGAATAACGAGCAAAAACCTACAAATTTTCCGTTCAGTTCCGTTCAGTTCCGTTCAGTTAGTGCTCCACTACGGGGTACTCCTCCAACCAATTTGGCCCATTTTCAATACCAACATACATGGAAGAGTTTCCAATGTTTATACCAAATTTAAAGTCGATATCTTCGTTTTTGCGACCAGGAGAGTGTCAACAACACACACCACGCAGACATACAGACGAACAAATATGGCTAAACGATAGAATCTCTGAAGCTTTCTTTTGGGTATACCCCTATCTTCAATTACCTTGTGATTAAAAGAGAAACTATAACCAATGTCAGCAGATAACCCCAATAAGCAAAAAACGCTTGACTGCATGTATCAGGACAGACTCTACAAAGAAAATTTGTAACATTTGTTGAAAAACATATTAAAGTTCAACTTTGAATTCATTTAGGAAAATTTACCTGCCCATGATTTCTTAATTTTCTTAGTTCAATCCCTAACATTCACCTTATTTCTATGTCCGCCACCTTGTAGTACTTGCAACGCAGACAAACATGATTCGGGCGCTCTAATAAGTTTCTATACGATAAACTACTCTTGTAGCGGCACACCCTCTTGGTTTGTGTCACTGCTCATTAATATCAATACAATCAAGAGTTGAAAACTTTTGTAGAAGACTTGACTTTGTCTTCAGCTTCCTTTATTCGCCTACCTAATTTTAGGAATCAACTAAATTGATGTACACGTTTCTCCTAATTCGCCCGGCTAACTGACATAACGACAGTGAAGTTTTTCTTTTCCTTTTCGTTGCACACACTAAGTTCCACATATATAGTATAATTTGGCTATCTTATATCCGGTGATAAATTCATAAGTGGTCTCATATATGTTACAGAACTAAGTGGTTTCGCTTCCATAGCACATTACCATATTTTCTGATGTTAGTGATGACATATATCACCTCGAATTTCGAAATGTATTTATCACAACAACTAAAAAGTGTAATAAGTAATCGAAGGCTGTCAGAAATTCAATCCAATCGCGTAAGACTCCCTTGGTTCTCCTTTGCACTTCCTGGTGTCCATTAATCTTCTTTTGTTCGTGACATAAACCCCTACTTATTCATTTGCAAGTGACAGTATCTTTCATCGTAGCTTCTCCTTCAACAAACGGCCATGCCGCATCAAGCTGCAAAGTAAATGCTGCATTACTCTGCATGGAGGACACAATGAATCGTGATCTCAGAAATTCTTTGAAGAGGTCCGTGTATATAAAGTAAATTTTAGCATCAATAGAACAGAGTTCTGTCTCTTAAAGGATGGGAAAGTTGCGAAGTGCTCCTATCCTTTGGCGGTGCAAAAAATATTTCACTCCAGCCGACATCAATTACAGGGTTTATATTCAACCAAAATTAGAGTATAATTCACAGGTAAGGCCGGAAGCCTTTAAACCTTGCTTGCAAAACCTCGACCGCTTGAGCATGGGCGTAATGATACAGGAATATGTAAGTGTATGGAGAGGGCGAATGCTTCGTAGAGATAAAAGAGATTTGTTTATCGATCAAATCCTTAACGGATACTGCTCCTGACACAGTACGCAACCCGTCGCTTTTTAACCGCACTTCCCGCCGTCAGCACACCCTACCAGTAATGATTCGTTTCTACCCTTCCTGATGTTTTTCACTCTTAATTCGGCTGTACCTACATACTACTCACTTCGTTCATATTCCTCTAGCTATAATCCAACGCTGGTCACATAAATGTTAGATTGGGAAAAAATAAATCCATTATTCTCACGTGAACTTCAAGATATTATTTAACATATTTCGTATTAGCAAATTTTGGCCAAATATTTAAAAGGCAGCTTCATAATGGCTCTTTCCCAGAAGTCTTGGTCAGTGTTGAGGAGAAACGCTAGTAATCGATTTCTCTTGACGCCCATTTTTTATCACTAAGGAACGTTTGCAATGCAAGAAAAGTATGGTAATTACTTGATGCCAGTTCCGGAATCCCGGAGTTTCTGGCGAGTCACTATAGACATGTGTGGCCTGGCGTTATTCTGATGGAATATAACATCTCTCCGATTGGCCAATTCTGCCCGTTTTCGGTCAATGGCTATCTTCGAGCCGGTCAGTTGTTGACAGTAGACACCCGAATTTAGTGTTTGGCCATATGATTCCAAATGTTTCCTTTCCAGCCCCACCAAATCCACAACAGAAGCATCCTGGCCGTTAGTCCAACTTTGGCCAC
>CCAG010009299.1:0-76420 GCA_001077435.1 Glossina morsitans morsitans | reverse complement strand
TCATCATCACTTCTGGATACCTACGCGATTCGCTTGACTCATTCGCTTTAACCGATAACAGTAAATATTTGTTGTATGTTTCGTTCGTTTCATGTGTTTACTTCAAATTGAATTTTCAAGTATAGCGTCATTGAAATGAGTGCCGCTTTTGTTATTCTCGATTTTTTTTTTATTTTTTTTTTTTAATTTTTACCTATTTTTCTATTTCACATTTGAAGAAAACGGGCGAATCTAAAATGGCAAAAAAAAAAAAAAAAAAATTCACACTTGTTTCATACCAGTTGCAAGTCCGCAATATTTTTGTATGAATAGATGGCACAGCTCTTGTGCAAATAAATCCAGAGTCGATTGAACTCACTTCAGTTGGATTTCAAAAAATATTCAAACGATACTTGTGTGTCAATATTTGAAAAAATAGTTCACTCCTGCTATCAGAAAATACATAAAATGTCTGTATACGTAATATGCACATACGGCAGGTATGCATATGTTTTATAGTTTTTATGCTCGTCGCCAAAGCATCACAGGACAGAATAAACGTTTCGTTATGCCTTTTGTCGCAGTTATAAATAGAAATGCGCGCTTCTATAAAATATACATATATATATATTCTAAAATTCTGACTCGATTTGAATATGTCTACCTTTTATCTATATTATTGGAATTGTATTATATTACAAGACATGCTTTTATATACATATATAGAACACCCAAGAATTTGAAACTTGACGCAATTTAACAGCAAAACTGTTATAAAATCTACAAAATAATAAGAAAGCTATCGACTGGGTAGATATTTAGAAGCTTACCGCAATACCGTAGGAGTTGGCAATAAATCCACTCAACTGATGGGTATCCAAAATTCGTTTCCATGTGAATGGAATATTTTTACATTTAAGATCAAAAACTTTCAAGCTTAACCAAATCCCTGAAATTTTCCCATTGAGTATATGATACTTGAATATGTTTTTCTACTCCATGTGCTTGGGCCCTGTTGGAATATTCGTTTTTACAAAACATAACAAACCGCCAGCTGTCGTACTTAAAAATATTTTTTAGAATTTCTTCTAAAAATTTTCACTTACTCTCTTTTAGGTTTTTGGTAATAATTTCAAAGAAGCATAAGTTCTTTACATTCTCTTGTGAAAAACATGAATTTGTTTTTCAGTTTTTTTAATTTCACGGAATTTGTTAACGAATCTTGATAAATTGTTAAGAGATACGGCCAAGGAAATCTTCTAAAAAAATCAAAGAGTTTATTATGAATGCTAATGTGTCAATATTTTCCACACTACTTGTGTGATGGATACAAGACTGTATTAAATTTGTGTGAATGTACGCGACATCCAGAAGGAGACTGAAGATAGGCTCATTTTTTATTGTACTCATCGATTCAAAATGACTTCTTGAATCTTAATATAAGCTAATCTGTCCGTGTGTCCATCTATCCGTCTGTTCGTCTTGTATTCTTGCGTTCAACATGCAGATCGTAATTTTCAAAATATTTTGATGAAATTCGGTACAGGCACTTGTTCTGCCCCAAGAAGGGGCGCTATTAAAAATGGTTCGATTCGGATCACTTTTTCAACTTATTTTGAAAAGGGGTTACATGAATAAATGTCGGAAGGGTGGTTGTAGGGTGTGTGACGGTCGAATGCAGCTCACTACATAGTATTTTTACTTGTTTTATATAATTACTTGAAAAAGTTTTTTCAATATTTCAATGACTGTACAAATATGTACAAGAAAAATTCGTTCCAATGGCACTGCATTAGCCATAATTTCACGCTCACATTGTTGCATTAACATTTAATCACTTTTCAAAGAATATGCAATTAATTTTTTTGTTTTTGTAACGTAACGAAGCACTTAATCACACAACGATTAACCTAAAGTATAATATTTAAAAGAATCGAAACAGAATAGACTCTGCATTTCTGGTAATATTGATTGATATCGTCTACATGCTAACATGCTATAGAGTTTTTGATGCTTTTAATTTTTCTCTCAAATCTAGCTTTTGTGAAAAGAAAGAAATCCTTTTCCCGCATTGATTATTATTATTATAATTGTATTGTTTATGTAGTGTTTTGTGGAAGAGAAAGTAATTTTTTTAGGTATGCAGTCAAAGTCAGATGTTTTTTTGCAACGGAGTGACATATTATATTAACATAGTCAAAAGTTCGACACGATCGGAGCTTGTAACGCACATGTCATTGTAAAGGTAATGCAGAGGTCACTTTATATCCAACAAACACTCTAGAATTGAGTTACACTCAACAATTACACGTGCAGAGATCATCGAAGCTTTCTTACCGAACCGGATGATGTTATGCCCTGCCCTATTTACGGTCTCCTTCGGCCCATAATGTTGTGCGAATGACCCCACACAAGCGAAAAATTGGTCTCAAGCCTATCCGATTCAGAGAAGTTAGCCTTTCGCGCTTCTTGTATGGAAGGAAGCCAAAATAGATATGAAAGTGGGTAAGTGATTTATTAATAAATTAATAAATAAAACTTGTTAGTGTTAAATGCTTATAAACTTGTATAATTAACTGAAAGAATTGTTCATTTCATTCAATTTATCACGCGATAATTTTGTTTTGTTTCCCATTCACATACAGTGAACAGTTTTTGTTTTTTCATTTCTCCTTCCGTCTGATGCAAATTACCTTGTGCCTTAGTAGTAAAAGAGAAATTATGTAATAGTATAAAAAGTACTTACCGCTCATGACAATCATCAAAAGCAACCACGTCTCGCAGAAACTGCAGAAGCGTGCCACAATTTTAACTGCCCGCATAGTTGTAGTAATCGTTTGTATTTGTTGGTATTGGCAGCAGAAAACGTTTGGCACTGCATGTACCCAGCGACTCGACTCCCACACGTAACTTGAATAAATTAAATTGCTAGAGCCAAAGAGATAACAGCGCAATGCGTAAGTTTGAATCTACTGTTTTTTCCCATTTCTTCAATGCATTTGTGTGCGTATGTACATTAAATAAGTACTTTGTTGTTTTTTCCTTTTCCCCTTCTTTTCTTTTTTTGCTTTAAATAAATTTTTGGGTTATTTACTACATGTTCTCTCAATCTTTTTTGTTGTTTTGTTTTAAGTTGTTTTTAAAGAATTTCACAAAATTTTAATCGTTAATTATGTGAGCCTTTAATCAACGCGAATATACAGTTAGACTTTAATTTGGGCCAAGTTCGGTAATAAGAGGAAAGTACAAAATATCGCAAATTACTGCGAGTGGAAGGATTTTAAGCCTTGAATTAAAATGTCGCCATATCGAATCCACTCATGCTTAAGAGAGCATTGTTACACTCTATGCCGTACGTTGCTGCAGCCACGCGTTTCTTATTGCAATCAACTTAGTTGACGTTTCAGTTTCTCTTTCACTTTTCCCCGGTTTGTTTGGCCAAGTGCCACAATAAAGCACCTTGTCTTCGCTTGATAGCGATTGCCAACTGGACACAACGGCAAACGAAACACACACACAAATTGTTAATTATTCAGTGACACCATCCGGCCACCTAGCCAGACACGAACGGGGTTTACAGTTATTCGCTAAAAGAAAACTGACGACCTGTAAGGCTGCAAACAAACAAATTACAAAAACAAAAAAAATATTATTTTGGTTGCGAGTCAATGCTACCAATAACGCCAGTAACAGACGCAGCAGCCTCGCCTAAAGTCCAGACGATATTTTTGAAAATTCTGTAATGAAAACAAACAAAGGAGAAAAAAAGTAAAAGATCTTCATATATCTATATCTATATATATATATATATATATATATATCTGTGTATATAGAACTTAAAAATATTTTTACAAAACAACATCCTTCTCCATTCTATTGATATTAAATTACAATTTAACTGAAATTGAATTAAAATTCAAATAAAATTGAATGCGAACCCAACCGGATTTGAATTGAAATTGAATTGGAAAAATGAAACTAAACTCATATTGGTATTGCATTAAAATGCAATTTAAATTAAATTATAAATGAAATGAAATTTAATTGAATTTTAACAAATTTGTGTAATTTGTAATAGAGCGAATGTGTAACGACCCACCAAAAAATTTAGGCTTTACTTGGCTTGTCCGGCATAACCTCAATATATTTATTCATTCTACCCATTAGACATATGTACATCTAATTCCCGTTATTTGCGCAATATTATACCGTATGGCGTTCGTTCGCAACCCGACACTATTCACCTTTAAGCGTCGCAATGGAACGTAAACCTCTAGAAATAGTATAACTATTTTAAAACACGGCTTAATTTAGCTAAAATAAAATACGAAATCGGGCATGGGCAACCGCCAGCCCGCAATATTGTCGAGTTTGGCCTGCTACGTTGCTAATTTCAAATAATTCAATTTTCTCGCTCATAGCAATGCTGCAAATGACTTATATCTAACTGCCTTCACAATCGGCTCAGCTGTGCAGCTATTAAATATAAAATGCTTCTTCTTTTTTTTTTTTTGCTCACAAAGCCACAAAATGAGTTACTTAAAAAGAAGGAAGATTGAGGCAGAATGCCGAATTTTTAATACGAATTGAACTTTGTTCTGGCCACTGGCGTGATATGAAAATTAAAATTGGACCGTAGATGGGAAAAAGTTGCCCGTCCCTGTACTAAATGAAATGGCCTAACTTGTGCGACAATCAATTTATTGATGCTACGAAATAATCGTAATGGGGTAAAAATTAGATTGACTCTGCTTAAGATTCTGCCAGCGCAAAATAAAGTTCTTCGTTTGTTTGAAACAATGATTTATTTAACCTATAAAACACACTTATTTTCCGATTTACATTTAAATCAGTAAATATGAGGCAGCTCACGAACATATGGACATATGGGAATTCACTCATAAAAGGTGAGTTTTTTAAACATATCGAAATGTCGTGAATCACTGTCCGCGCAACCAAATAACTAATACTTGAAAATAGCACTTACATCAAGAACACATGCTTTGTGCGTTTCTTGACGCTTGTTTGTCTAAAAGTTTGTTATGTTTGTAAGAATGTTTTTCTCAGCTTACAGGTATCAAATACCAAATTTCAAAAATTTTGGTGTAAAATCAAGTTATAAGTATAACAAATATCTGTTTCCATCTATCACTTGGGGAATGTTAACCAAATAAACGACTGAAAGATGTAATAGGTTAAGTCGACTGGATATGTTACTTTGCTTCCATATTACGTACGCATTATGGGGGCTTCTTTCGCTCTTCCTCGTATGGGAGGCAATAAAATTTCTATTCAAGTTTTTTTGCAATGAAATTTCGTCATCTAAACGACACTCACGGCTCGGCATAAATATCACGGATGCGTTACCGTGTTGTGCACTAAACTCTTGAATATTACGTTCAGTTATGTTAATTTTCAAACAGTATGGCGATAATATAAAAGTCAAAGTCTTTTCATCCATTCGTCAACTCAACCAATACCCCAAAATAAGCGAAATCAAGAAAAAAGAATTACACTCTATTATAGTTTCATACATCAAATTGCGACTTTGACTCGCACAACTTATGTTAAGATTATATGCAGTTTGTGTGTATGAATGTGTAAATCCATCTTGTATTATAGGAAATGATTCACGATCTTGATATTAAGCTTTTTTAACACTTCCACCTAGTATGTCCGCCTGTGAATATATTCTTATCTGTTACCTACAGATCAAAACTTTCAAAATCATTTCTGAAATGTATGAATGTGTATGTAAGAATGTCTGTTCCACTGACCGTCTGATATCTGTCCATTTATATATGTAAGCGCGCAACCTACAGATATGACATCTTTGCAAATAAGTTGAATTCGATCCTCTTTACGATCACTCCTCATATAACGGGTTCTTATATTTTTCAACAAAATTTACTAATTTTCATATTTTCCAAAAAAAATCAGTAAAAGAAAAAAGAGAAATTGTCGAAAATTTGAAGCAAACGACATCATTCATTGAAGCCATCCCATATAAACGTTTTTAAGACAAATACTCCTTTATATCGCAAAACTGTCTTATTTTTCGTATTTTGTGATGAAAAAGAAAAAGAGAAAAAATTTTTAACTTTGTTAGAATAGCTTTTCACTTTAATCAGTCGAAAGTTATATAGGAAACCGAATTTCAAGAACATTTCAAAAGTGAAAGACCAAACAACGAACTACTTCGACATATAAGAAACTCAGCAACTATGTTCATTATAAAAAGAGAGTTTAGAAGTCAGCAAATTTTATAACTAAATTGACTGTGATTAGTTCGCCTTACATGCACATGTTCTTCGCATTCCATTGCATATAAAAAGTTCCAAAGAGAAGTAAGTAAGTTTTAATATTCTCTAATGGAAATGGGTCAACTTGCACGAATATAACTCTTAAATAACTAAACAATTAAATAATAAGTAAATTTCAACTCACTATCTGACATTTCTATCTAAGATTTTTCATCATACGCGTTAACATTAGATTGTCGAAGCTTTGCCTGTACATCTATTTGGTCTGAAATGCGGCAAAATTGAGTATTTTTTAAAAAGACAACAACTCTATTCAAAACACTTTTCAAATGCAATGGTTATGCTTGGAATCGTTTTCAAAATACATTTTATTACATTTAGGATAAACGGCCTGACTTCGATTTCTTCTGCATGATACTTGGACTTTGACAATTCAATCGTTTCAATGTCAATTTTGATGTCAAATATATCTGAATTATTCGAAATGTATTAAGTAAATGGATGGCTAATAGGTGCTGGCTTCATTTGAGTGCAATTATAGGTCTATAACAAGCCCTGATTGTTGTTGAATAAATTTTTTCCACAGCTTATGACGTAATAAATCAATTTGACACGCATCCATCACATTAGTTATAGCATATATGAAAAAAAGAAAAACTTGGGCTGGGGAGAGGGGGGCAGATGACGAACTTATTACATCTTCGACAATGTAATGTTAAGGCTTTAAGTTAAATTTCTTTGCAGTCGAAAATTGTAACTTATGGTCATCCAAAAATCACGCCAGACTTATGAAAAGGAAATGCTGAGCTTTACTTCTTCCACTTTCAAATTTTAACGCATTTTCTGACATCCGTAACATTGACAGCAGTTTGAGCAGTTTTGATAAGAAATTCATTACAGTTAGGGAAAAGAAAAAATTGTTTAAACAACACATCTTAAGGCGCATATGATAAAAATTCATTTCGAGGTGCTCGTCATCATTTAAATTGTTCGTTAATTCCTAATATGATTAGAGAGAAAAAAAAAATAAATAAATAAATAAATAAAAGAAAAATAAAACTAAAAAATAAATAAATACTTTTCAGTACACGTTTCCATTTTCCGTATATGCTGGAAAATTATTATAAATCTCAATATCAAAATTCATCCTTTACTGACTTTTTTGTTTTTTTCTTTTTTTTCCTTTTTCACAAATTGCGCATATGTTTGTTGGTGTTGTCGCTTATGGCTACAAACGAAACGAAAATCGTATTTCAAGCGCAAAATCACATCGTTACAGCGAAAAAAAAGAAAGAAAAAAAATAGTAAAAAAAAAAAAAATGAATTCACAATCTTTGTAATCCGTGAAGCGTGCAATTTGACTTTGCTAACTTCCGCTGGCTGTTTGTAACGATTATAAGTTGATGTCGTTTCAATGTTTTCATTTGTATATATTGTACCTACTGATCCAATGGTTATGTATACACTCTCTGAGCAAATAAGAAGGAAAAAAAAAAAAAAAAAATTGAAAATAAAATACAAGCACGACGTGGCAAAAAATAACTGAAATCTATTAAAGAAAAATTTCAACTTAATGCTTGCTTTCACAGCAATCCAATATACACTTCTGCTTTGACAACAAACATATATATATATATATATATATATATATATATACAAACACATAAATAAATATATGAACTACATATATATGAACACTCACGCAAATACAGATATAACGTACAAACACAGCGAGAAGTGCTTTGCAAAATTTGCACGTGCACACATATACACACACATATATATATATATATATATACTACAGTATGTATGCCTGCGCAGCGCTGACACAGTTTGAATAAAATTACTACTGCTACTCTTGCTGCTGCTGCTGCTGCTGCTGCTGCTGTTGCCATTGCTGTATTGTGTTTATATTATGCTTTTAAGTTCATATGTATGTGTTCGGAAACGCACGCTTTTTTGTTATATTGCCAATTTTAGATGTACATGCATGTGTTTGCGCTCTTGAGTTAAAAACTTTATATGCAATGGCTAGAGCAACGGTGCGGCAGCCTCTGCCCATTTCATTCTACTTCTCTTTCTCTCACTCTCACTTTCTCTCTTTCTTCCATTCCCTTCCACCCACTATTTTACTGCTTAGGCATCGGCAACAACCAACCAACCTACAATACAATATATTTATCGAGCATACACAAAATGCAAATTAGTAAATCCAGTTATAGCAGCAAAAACAACAATATTAGTAAACAACAACTTTCTTGCACAAACACGCAAAACAATAAGTAGAGAAAGCTTTGCTAAGTTTCCAAGAATCCGTTTGAATATGTATGTACACGAATTTTCGAAGTAAAAAAGGAAAAAGAACATCAACAGCAGCGGCAGCACAAGCTATAACAGTAAATAAGAGCCAAACTGTATACAGTTGCAGGTATGTTCAGTTTGTTTTCATAAAATAAGGAAAAACAGAAACACACACACACACACACACACACATAAAATTCTACAAATATATTCTCATATAAATACATTTATAATATCCCAAACGTTTCATATTTCATACAATAAATCCTAATACCAAAGGAAAGGGATAAGCAAGAAAATCGCCAAAATTAAACAAAACAACAACGTGAAATGTCATACTTCGTTTATATACATTTCCTTTATGTTTCACAGTCAAGAGGAATATTCACTTTATTTTCTATTATTCCAACGTACTCTCTCACTCACTCTCTCTCTCTCTCTGCTAGTACGTACATGCATACGAAAGGTTTCATGATATGAATACATCCTCGACCAGCGTGGGAATTCTTATTCGTTGTCCGATAAAAGGATAGGAAATGCGCATCGAAATTCTTCTAAATCTTTTTTGAAACATTTTAATAGTTTTTTTTTTTTTTTGTGTCTTTCTCTTTCTCTTCAACTAATTAGCTTAAGTTTTATCTTAGCTCGCGTGTATGTGTAGTGTTTTTTATTTCATTTATACTCATTTTATATTATAGGTGTTTACTGTAATCTGTTATCTGTAACTATACTTAAATGTGTTTCGCTTGAGTTTCATCATTTAAATTTAATTGTTTTCTGGTTTCTTATCGGTTTGATGTCAGTTCTTATAGCGCTATATTCAGTCTACACGGAAATCATATAAAGAAAAAACAATTTATGCTTCTGCTTGTCTCTCTACTATTTTGCTGCTCCGAAAATATACGTTCTTATATCGTAATAATGCAAGGGTCAATTTCATTTTTCCTTTTTATATCCCCCCCCATCACCGAAAAGAATGGCGTAATATTTGCAAAACCGCAGAGAAACCTTATACATCCTTGATTAGCGTTAAATTTTAAATCGATCGAGCAATGTCCGTCCATCTGTCCATCCACGTGTTTATGAGCTGACACTCTTCTATTCGCCAAAAATTAAAAATTCGAAAAAGCTGAAATTATCTACGTTCTATCTTGTGGAGGGCCCATTTTAATTATATTCAAAAATGGAAAAACATTTGTTTAAATTAAAGCTCGTAAAGATTTCATCAAATGTGATTCTACGGTTACCGTTCAATTCCTCGACGTATCTGCGTCCAAAGTTTTAATTGATTGTGGCTTTCTTGCCTAAGATACAGGACTCCTTCCTGACTGGGAGCCTGTGGGACTCATCGCTGTAAAATAACATATCACAATTAACTCCAAATTTACAAATACTTTTTTCACTGCAGTTGTTCGTCTAAACTAAAGTTAGAAAAATATTTGAAAATTCAATACAAAATAATCAAAAAATTTGAGTTCAAACTTGAAATAAGCCTCAAAGGCTCATGGATTAATTAGAAAGAATTGAACACGCCCACCTATTATTAAAAGATACTACAATTTATTTGGATTTTTTTTATGTTTTTCTTTACTCATTACTCTTAAGCTACAATGGAAATGCCGTTGTACATTTTATATATATATCTTATCTTAAAAAAGGAAATAAACGACTGCGTCCACCATGTATTCTAAAGTAGTAAATGTGACGGTGGGTAAATAAGATTCGGCCTCAACTCAAAATTGCTTACTCACATATTTTGTGCAGTTAAGTGAACAATCAGCAATGTTGCGTTATGGACCACTAATTTATTACAAAAACAGAGTGGTATACTCATGGATTTCAATAAAATAGAAAATAAATAAACAAATAAACAAATTTACATGTGACTTATTAATGCTTTTTATTCTTCAAGCGATTTATTAATATTTGTTTGTATACGATTTATTATTACTAGGTGTGATAACCATAGCTGAAATGCGTAAGTGTTAACACACCACTCAATAAGTTCGTAAGATGATAAACGAGTGTAAGATGACTGATGATTGACGAATCTGTTTGGTTTCTAGATACCATCAATCTCTAAATGAAATGTGTCAAAACAACATCCCGCCACACTTGCGAAGTCGATACTGACATCGATGAGCCACAAGAAAATCACCAGAAGCCATAACTAAAATTCTACTGGACCTTTAAAAGAAAAGCATCTGTATATGTTGCAAATAACAATTGGGAAATGCAGAGGGTGCACACTTTCAGAATCCAAAGTTTATCAGACGATGTAAACCTGCCGAGCATTACCTAAAGTTATTACCGCCTTTTTAAGCATCACACCATATATTATTGACATGTTCAACCTAACCTATGACGTCAATCGATTTGGTTCAAATTTAGCAATACCGATTTTCTTATCAAACATATTATTATTCCTCACCTATTTTAGCCACAGAATACTAAAAGTTAGATCATATCGCCTTATAAAGGTTTATTTCTTGTAAAAACGTTCATGGGACAGGCCTTATAGCAAATAGTCCCTTCCTTTTCATATTTTCTACATTCGTTTAGTACCACGCAAAAGCACGCTTTTATGACGACTTTCAAAGAAAAATTTCAAAAAGTACAAATTTCTTTCATCTAACAATTTTCTTTTTTGTGAGTTTAACGTTACAGACGAAGTGGTGGTAAATAGATCCGATCAAGTCCATTTTCAATGGGGCGAGGTCACAGTATATCAGTGTATTGAATTTCAGAAAAATATCTCAAAAACTCCGAACACATGAGCATACGTCGGACGGACAGACCAATACACCGACTTAACTAGTCGATTCAGAAGAGTAACTGAATTTCATCGGTATCTCTTTCAGATCCTTCATTGCATACATAGATACGCCCGCACAAACTTAATATGGACTCAATACAACGCTGCCGGGTACAACTGATATAAAGCAAACATTAACATTCTTCCACAAACAAGGCGCAGACTAAAGCATCCAGTAGCTTTAAGAATATTAGTATGACAGTGATAAGCATAAAAGCACACAGAGTGCAATTAGATAACATTTTTGAATGAATGATGGATGACGCCTTGACATCACGAGGTACATCTAGATCTTGATCTAGATCTAAATTGGTTTGGTTGTACAGTAACACTTCAAATGGCAACTGATATTCTACCAGTATGCACTGCAGCGACTGCAGTAGCTCTATCAACATTTTTCCCGTACAAACAAACAAAAACTATACAGGCAGATGTGCAAAAAAAGCAAAAAAACGATCAAGTAAATATGGGCTATGGCCCCCAAAATAAAAATATGGCATAAAACATGCTTTCGTTTCGTATCAATATGTCGCGATTCCAGATCAGCAGATACGTGCTATCATAAATCAAAATCAATTGTGCGATCAAAGAGATAGATAGACTGGTCGATTCAGAACCGAGAGAAATAATTAGAGCGAAGGACAACCTTATCGTCTATCGCACGAAGAATGAAAACGACTACAGCCGCTTTTTTATTATAGACCATCAACTACAATTAAATTTTGTCAATTAAGTTATCATAAAAGTGCTTCATTTTACTTTCTCTCCATACTACTTCTCTCCATACTACTTCTCTGCATACTACAGGGATATACAATGCACTTATAAACTGTTTATTTCTAGGTTGTTTAAACAATGCATATTAAATTGCCAACCTACCAACAGTATGTAGTATAGGTATTGCAGCTAAAGAGCACAAATGAGTTATTCATCAAGAAAGACTTTCATGTACACTAGTGACAGTTATCTCAATGTTGTTATTATTGTTATTGTTGTTAGATGGGAAATTTTACATAATTACAAATATTACGTTCAGGGATTTTGCTGATCAATGTCATTTAAAAACAAAGCCAGTTACGGCAGAATGTCATATAGGAATATTTAAACAAAAACGATATTTGGAATGCATTAAAATGGGAATATCCAGGAACATACGAATAACCTTATAATCATATCAAATACTTTTATGAAATATGTGCGTATATGTAAATGGATGAAAATAGAGATTTTTGAATATAATATTGTATATATATGTGACTTTCTGTGACAGGCTTTTTTCGAAGTAAGCTTTACATCATTAAGAGGGAGGGATTTGCAAAGAGCGAAATAAATTAAGGTCGAATTACAGGACGGATGCATTAAAGGAGGGAGTCCTTTCAATTTCTTCCGAGTCATTAAAGATTTGTATTGTCTAGGATTATCGTAATGGAAGACAATGTCTTTCCAATTGATCGATCTCGGACGCTTTACTTCTACTACAAGTTGTGATAGCTTTAACTGTATTGACAGTAGAAAATTAAATCAATTCTTTCGCCAATTAAGAAACGCTCATGTGATGGGGTTTTCATTCCAATTCCACCAAGCACACCATTATACAGTTTCATCCATCTTGGACATGTTTTTGCATGTTATTACCGTATTTGATCCTCAGCAGAGAATTTTGACTTATTCTTTAAAAGCAATTACCTTCGACTAAGTTAATTGTCGACGCATTATCATTTTCGACACACGCTATAATATGCCCACATTTTCGCGAGCGTAGAGCTATTTATTGAAAAGAAAAAAGACATGAACTACTTCCTTAATATTATATATATATACAGAAATGATTATGTATGTTTTACATGTTTATATAAAATTATTCCAAAAATAATTTCAAAAAAAGTCAAGAACAAAAAAACTTATAGGTCGCAATCACGAGTATTATGTGCGTCAATACTTAATTTTCAAGAATGAAGTTAGCTGTGCATAAGAGATGCGGCTTGAGCTTTATGCAACGCACACGTAAACCTTTTCGCCACAATTGCGGTCAGAAAACTTTTGATTTTTGCATTACGATAATGATGCTTCTAACATTACAATGTTACGTTTCGCAAACGATTTCTTCTCCTCTGTTAACTTCGCTAGCTAATATAACTGAAACTCAATCTGCTTTCTAACATCAAATGAAGCTCTAACACACTTAGGTGAATGGTTTATTCTTACTTAACATTAGTTAGAATTTGCAGTTTCTTCTTTCTTCAGCACTATCTTGATACGGCCAATATCTCGAACTCGAATTTCTCAAGTCGATTACGTAATAGCTGAACATTATGAAAATGAAAATGAAAACAGTGGAACATTTTCCATATATCGCAATTTTATTACATCAAAACCCAGTTACATAATCTCGGCACATATTGATTGTAATTCTCTAGAGCTCTTCTTTGCTCATAGTCAGGCAAAATAGTAAAACAAGTGTATTCGCGTTAAAACGAACCTTGAATACTCATCGCTTATTATAGACATAAAAAAATCATGTTGTAATCTGCTATATATAAATATTTCATATAATAAAATATTAAACAAAGTAATGTAGGATAAGCATTTCTGCATACGTGAAGATTTATGGCAAAGTCCCAAAATAGTGCATACAAAAATTAAGGTTTCACAAACTAAGGATAAGTGAGGTGGTATACCCAATGGATGACGTATACCATAACTTTGAAATCTTTTGAAAGAAAAATCAATTAAAATCGATATAGTCGAACAAATATGGACAGTATGAACCATTCCACCTCCACACCATTCATTACTTAATTTTCACTTATCTTCGGCACAAAATAACAAACATAAGTCCCTATTGACATATGAAAGCTAACTAGTTAGAGAGACTCTTAAAGGGAGAGGAGTCCGAAGAATATATCTATATGGTCCAAACTTTGTACTACAAATTTTTATTTCAAAATACTATTCGGAATTGAACTTTAGTCATAGAATACTGACAACAAAACTTTGTTCTCATATAAATATTCGTATGTGAAAGATTTAAAAAAATAGTCCCAACCCATGCAAACTTTCCATATTCCTTGCATGCATGCTAAAATACTATTTTTTATCGATTTTCTTTGAGAAATATAAATTGAACATTTTTGCATTACAATTATGCATTATATGACTAGTAGTAGTAAAAATAATCTGGTCGAAACCATTTTCGATATCATCCATCCTTGGGTCAAATCATGTCAATACACGAAATTTATTCGAAATATTTCGGAAATTGCGACCTATAGACTGAATACAAATATATGTGGACAGATGGACAGATAAACTTAAATAGTGGTTCTGACTGGATATCAACTACTCCTGTTTATTGCATAGATCCGCACAAAGTTAATAAACACTTACTAGATGTAGGGTAGAATTTAATTAGTTTTCAATTCAAATATACGTGGACAAATGGACAGACAAACTTAAAAAGAGATCCTGATTTGATCTCAAGTCGTTCTGGTTGTTGCATAGATCCGCACAAATTTAATAAACGCTTACTAGATGTGGGATAGGGTTTAATTAGTTATCTCTTCGTTAGATAAGAGAAGAACTGTGTCAAGAAAAAAATTCAAATTTATATAACAAATGAAAATTTATGGTACAATGTACATAATGGTACATAGTAGGTATCTCCAAACAGTTTTTTCTATGCATATACAACCAGGCACACATGTACATGCACACGAAAGTGTTTTCTGCTACCAATTAGTATCGAAAGAGCACACGATTTAATTATTCATTTTGATTTGTTGGTAATTGAAACGAAAGTGTTTCTCATTTAATTAGCTTTCACTAAAATGAAGAAAAAATTAGAAAAGCTAAGGATTTGAATTATCACTTGATAAACTGAGCATTACTCTAAAGCTGTTTGCAAAACAAATGCATTCATTTAAAATATTTAATAATTTATACTAACTTCATCTAGTTATACAAATGCTGCCAACTAAATGTAAAAGTATGTAAACTGTAAAGCAAATCGTTGTTGTTTATCAGAAAGATGGAAAACAACAAAATCATTTGTGATTGAAAATTTACGGGAAGGTATAGTCATGTCCGTGTATTGATAAAGCATTTTTTTTACATTTATTTTGCATTTTTTTTTTTTTGTTTTTTTTTTTTTTTTTTTGAACAAAATGAATTCATTAAATATGTAAATAAGCAATTTCCTTAAGCCAGTTTACGTATAATGTCAGTGTAATAATGAAGTAGAGAAACAAAGACCAAACCGAACAAATCAATAAAAAGAGAAAGAAGGAGCGAAATAGGGTGTGTGTGAGAGAAAGAGAGAGAGAGAGAGAAAATAGGACCAAAACAATGTGCGTATTTACAGACAAAGTCAAAAACAACTCAGAACATCAATTTACGTATGACAGACAGCATTGGATTATGAATGGGTTGCATATGAATTTTTAATGTGGACAAATGTGCTTAACATACCTGACCATAGCAATCGATGCTTAAGTTATTTGTTGGCAGTCATCATACCATTTTCAATACAGTCGACAGGAATAATAACAATACAACAACAAACAATCATTACGTTTAACTAAATGAAGCATAATTTGTAATTTGGTTTAATTGTTCCTTTCGCCCTATTACACAAAAACGCTTGTGATTGGTTATGAAATTCGAATACCTATGAGCGATGTGCGCTGCTTTATGATTGCCTACGTTTGCTGTATACGAGCGTGGGTGCTTGCTTGTTTATAGATAGTAAAAGTTCCAAAGCACAACAAAACGAACTGAAATGCAAATCTTTCACATTCTTTCTCATATGCATGTGTTTTACAACAAAAATTGCCAGAATAAATTTGTGCAAATATTTTGCAGAATGTAATTGTGTATTCTTCTTTTTCTATTTGTTAATTTTTAATTTTTGTTTTTTTTTTTTTTTTTTTTTTGCCATTTGTATACGTATGGGATAAGAGGTTCAAATTCTTACTTTTCATGCTTAAAATAATTACATTACACGTATGTACGCGTAGATATCGTTTAAATTTTCCCTTTCTCTTCTTTGTTCCTCTCTCGCCCTCTCTATCAACCTCTCTCTCTCACTCTCAATCTCTTTCCCTCACTTTCGCCCACTACCCATTCGTCACCATTCGATGTAACACTTTTTCCAACTGAGACCACAAAGCATAATAGAGTTTTTTAGCAACAAATGAAAGGACAATTTGTTTCCATTTAATCTGCCGTGTCACATGATTGAAGACTTGTCATATGCGCAATACATGCATCTCTGCATAAGCATATATACACGTATATATGTATATTTATTCATATTTACATTGAGCTGTCAATTTCCGTCAGGTTTAGCCAAAAAACGAAAAAAAAAAACTTTTTATTAAAATATATTGTTATATATATTCATCTGTTTTCACTATCCTCCAAAAATTAATCAGAAACAACTCATTTATTAAACTTCTGCTATTGGTTTAAAAAACATTTTTATCAATTTAATTGTTTCCCACGAAGTTTCCAGTCATATGTCTATGACTCGTTTGTTTGGTTGCAAATGCAATTTCTGCCCAGTAATTAAAAACCATATTTCGTTTTGTTTTTCAACTTGTTTTTATTAAATGGCGGTAGTACAAGTATGTTTGGAAAGTCTTTTTTCTCTCTTCACTTCTGTAATAAATTGAATTTTATTCTATAAATACTCGTAATTAATAACTGATATTAATGCGTTGCAATATTTTATATAATATGTGGGCTTTTGTTTTCTGTCACATACGTGGTTAGGCTAGCGCTCACATTGATTAAGAAGAAATGTATCATAATGTATCGTAATGTATCGTAATGTATCCTGCTATCTAGCATACATTTCTCATATATACATATTTTTATTTTAGTAAAGTTCATAGGATGCGCGTAAATTCTATTTAATCTCTTTGATCTGATTTTAGGATTGAAGTAATTGCGTAATACTTAAGCGATTAAGCGATATCTCATAAAAAAGTTTCAGGTAACTTTGATCAATAATTGAGAAAAGTAGGAAATCAATATCTGATGAACTTTGCTCTGTCCTTGCTGTTCAAGGACTCTTTCCATTCAGTTAAGCCTGTTTGTTTGCGGAACTTTTTTATGGCCTACAGCACTTATGCTGATGATGATACATCACCCAGAAAGACTTGAAATAGATCCGTCTTTCATTATACCTATCGATTCAGATTCACTATCATAAACTTTGATCTTAGCTTGTCTGTCCGTCTGTCTGTATAATGTTTGCCAATGTATTTTTGTGTTCGATTGACTTGACGCAATTTTCAAAATATTTCGACAAGAGCTGATGCGCCGATGTGTTTCAGCCTAAGACTGTACCCTTTTAAAAACAGTTCAGATCGCACCACGTCTTCGATCACTACACATATAAGGCTTTATTTTGAAAAGTCGTTATATTCTGATATTTAGAATGATACTATATCCTGCGAGTGATAGTAGTTCCACATTCTAGATTGATTCGAAAAATTTGGTTGAGATGGGTTAATTTTTTGAACCTTTTATAGTAAAAGGATGTAATTTTCAACATTTTGTTGTAAAAGTTGGTTCAACTTAGCAGTTTTTAACAGCAATTAATTTTACCAAATTTGGATCAAGTAGGTTTATTTTTGAAATCCCTCCCTATATGACGGTTCTAATGAAATATAAGTATATGGCAAAATTGTCGAACTTTTAATATTTTATAATGAAAATTTGGTTCGTCAGAATAATTTGATATAAAGCGTAAATGTATCACACTTTGATCTAGTAGGTCTATTTTTGGGACATGATCGCATAAAACAATATGTAATTAAACGGTAATATGCCAATAAGATCCAATTTCTAATATTTCACAATGAAAATGTGGCCATAATAATAATTGGATATAAAGATTAACTGGACCAAGTTTGAAAAAAACGGAGTTAATTTTTGGACGCCATTACGTATTAGGGTTTCAAGTACTTTAGGGAAAAGGTTAGGCTTTTAGCGTGTTAGCAATGGATTTGGGTCCCATAGGCTTATTTGCCAGATCCCATCATAAATATAGGCTCTCGTAGAAAGGAAGTCCTTATATGGCGGTTAAGTGTTATATGAATTTCTTTTTTTTATGACGGGAGCATCAAAAACATGATAAAATCCTTGACAATAATGTTCAGGTTGCTAAATTTGGACCACATTTGTTGACATTATAAGCAGCATGCTTTTAGATAAAAATAATGTAAATAGTTTTTGGTGTTTCATCACGCAAGTGAATGAACGACTATATTAAGCCAAGTGGCGTAGGGTATCTAACGAGCGACTGTGCCTCACTATAATATTCCTGCCTATCTTGTTTGTCAGGTTTTTTCTTGTACAACTTTTTTTAGACGATCCAGGGATAGAGAGAGAGAGGAACTATATACGGGTCGTATTGAATAATGGGTGCTTTTGAAAATAAATCCGCTTTTAAAATGAGAAATTGAAATTGTTTTAAAATGTTTTTACGTGTGTGCCACCTTAATATATTTTGTTACGGAGACAGTCCTTCTCCATCGCGTAATTTCCCCCATGATGGGGTAAATCATTTGTTATAAATGGTTATTGAGTTTCTGAATATTTTTTTCTTCTGACAATTTTTCTTTCCTTCGGTCCCTGTTTATCGCACAAGAACAGGTTTATCTGTATTTTTGTTATTCCAACCGTATAATATATTTCACTTCACTTTAAAAAGCGATACATAAAATTCAATCAAAAGTTTTTGCTTTCTATATTCTATATATACGAATTTGATAGTTGCCATAACATGCAAATATGAGAAACTTTTAAAAGTTGAACTAAAGAAAATTTTTATTTTCTTTAATGAAAATTATTCTATAATTACTATACAGAGTTTTACGTAACAAAAAGGGGAAAAAAAATTATATAAGCGCATCCGTACAAATGCTTTCATGTTAAAGTAAATCAAAGAAACGAAAGTGAAGCATAAGTACAATGATATCTTGTTGAAGTCGAAGCCAATTACAATTAAACCTAAATTGTGTATAAAAGTTTTTCAAGATGGTTCTCCCTATTCCCCCTCCGGAATTGGTCCTCACATATCAAGCAAAAATGGTAGAAAATGAAAGTTAAATACGTGAGGGAAAAAAAAAATGGAATTATAGCGAAAAGAATGATAACAAAAAGAGAAAGAAAGCGTCTGACGGCTTACGAATTCACAATTAATCTTTGCTACTCCTCTTCGCTTGTTAACGGTGGGCGGTTGCGCGCAACATCAAGAAGCAAAGTTTTTATGGCATACAATGCGTTATTTAAATAGTAAATTTCGTTAATGATGATCGAAGAAAGCCGTCAAGAGAGGCGTCATAAATTACAAGACAATGACAGGCAAACTTCAAATTAGTTTGGTGAACGTTTTTGCAATCACACGAAGTGGAAATGCTGCGATTTTCGCTTGCACGTAATCGACGAAATATTTGAGACATTATTTTAAATAAGTCTTGTACGAAAAGCAGGCACAACACAGCGAATCATCTATTGCTGATTTGCTCACCTTTAAAAGCAGAACAAGACGAAGAAAAAGATAAAACACAAATAAAAACGTGGTAGTCAGCCATTAAATATCCTACATCACGTACATCACCATCCATCGCGATTTTTCATTCATTGTAGAATACGAAAATCGCCTCGTGTTGCCATGTGAACGTTCACTTATTCATGGGAATCCCTATAAGAAGAAGAAGAGACCAGCTTTGTCAAAATTTGCAACGAAACATTACTACGTCAGCTTATTATTATTGAATAATTCACGGCTTACTTTACATAGGATCGCATGTATGGATGGGATTCAAAATATTGACGCAGCTGATTCAAACCTCTTACAAAATTTAACATGCGGATATATCATTGCATTATATCTTCTTAAGATCTTTAAAAATGTTCAAATTTTTGTTCAGACAACAACTTTAAAACAAACCGCTATATGGCTAAGGGTCGTGGAAGCGATTCGATCAAATTCATTTTCAAAATCTATCTATACAGAAAATTTTATCAAAACATCTTAAAAATTGCGACCTGTAGGCTAAACAAACATATGCAGACAAACGGAGAGACGAACTTGAAATGATTCAGAAAATGCTTCTGAACTGATCGATATACTAAAAATTGAGTTTTTCCCAAATAGCTTCTACGCGTTACATAGATCCGCACAAATCTAATATACTCTGCAATACAAATGGTGTAGGGTGAAATAATACCGAAAATGAGAGAACAAATGATCGCACACAGATTTTAAATAACATTGCGTTCTACAAGCAAAGATGGCTTGCATTCGGTATCTTATCATATTACTGCTGCTTTTCATTAGATTACAGCGTAAACGCATTTTCAAACATAAAAAGCAAAGAAACCATTGTTAACTATTAGCATGCACATGAAATCTTCCTTACAACGTCAATGTAATTTTCAAACACGTAAGAATGCTGTGGTCCGGTAAGGCCAACCATTAGATACCCTACACAACTTCATTTAATTATTAATACACTAAAAATTATATACTCTTTTTATGTAAATGCATAATTTTCATGGAAGCCCTCATATTGGAGCATAGCCAAACATCAAGGCGGTCTATATTTAGCAAAATTAATTTACTTCTCAATGATTTTATTACTTTTCAACTGCTTTCGTCGTAAAAAACCACAAAAATTACTCTTGGGCGCCATAGAAGAGTTCACTTCCATGAGAGTGCCTATATATGGTGCGTTTAAAAAAAAGTAAGTATCCATGAGACCAAAATTCCTCATGATTGATTTACTAAAGACAAATTTTTGTGAAAATATATTAAAAATTAGTCTTTGTAGACATATAAAGCATTATTTGTCATTAGAACCCTTGGGATCCAAAAATAGACTTGCATAATCCATATTCGGTAAACTTTATTTTTATATCAAATAATTGTTATGAACACATTTTCGTTAGGGAGTATAGAAATTTAGGCGTTTTTATTATATGTAGATTCATTTACCATAGGAACGGTTACAAGGCAGGGAGTTCAAAAAATTGCTCCATACGATCGAAAATTTTCACACCAATTTAGAATGCCGAAATACTGTTACTCTGCGATTTGTGCCCCGAAATTCTGAAAATTATCTCATGTTTGCCTATAATGACTTATCCGAATAGGTCGGGAAAATGATCCATTCTTGGGCCAAAACACGTCAGTATATCAAATTTTATCAAAGTGTTTTGAAAAAACTGCACACCATAGGTTGCACACGAAGATACATGGGCCGACATCAGACGGACAGGCGGAGGTACAAACTTAAATATAATAATAAGGGTGGGTCTATCTCAAGTCTTTCTGGATGTTACAATTGTCCACAGCAATTTAATATACTGTAAAACTTAAGCGGTTTAGGGTATAAAAATCACTCACGATTCAAACGTTGTTATTAATACTTCTGCACTTTGCATTCCATCACGTTTTACAAGTAGCGCATTACACAAAAGATTGAACATAAAGCCCTTCTTTGTGCTAGCATTTAAAGAATAATATGCATTTAGAGATGAAATGATAATTGTTTTCTTTCGTTAGGGATTCAACAGTGCAATTGTCGCGTTGTACCATCCTCTCTCTCTCTCTCTCTTTCTTTCTCTCTCTTTCTTTCTCTCTCTCACAGATTATGTGGGATTTTAGTAAAATTAAATATTCATTAAAGAAAAAAATAATTAAAGACATGTCAACCATAATATTATCATTCGTTATCCGTCCCATTATTTCAATACCGCACTATAATTATTATGTCCTGTGTAACTTGTGGGAACTTTGTGCGGATGTAAGCTCATATACTCGTAACGGCTTGATATGTCACCACCATTTATTATACCAATTGATTCGGTATTATTTTATCTGGATAGATTTATGCATGTCTGTCCGTTACCTGTCTCTTGGAGTTACTTTGTGCTAAAAACCTACGGATTGCAATTTTCAAAATATTTTTATAAAATCCGGTACAATGACCTGTTTTACCGCTTGGGCGAAAGCTATTGGAAACGGATTAGGTCGAACTATTTTTTCGACCGGATCAATATCAATCAAAAAAACGCTATATGAGAAAATTTCTAATTTCTCTTGTAAAAATCGTTGAGAAGTAGTATTTTGGTATCATATGAATATATAATAAGAGGAATACGCAGAATTTGCCTCGAATGGACCGATCTTTTCAATTACCTTCTCGTATAAAAATTCTTCTATGACAAATAAGCATTGGCACGAAAACAAGTTTTATATATAAATTTACTGCCTCAACTATACATAGATTACGTGAGTCTATTTTTCCGAACCGTTCGCATGAAGTATGCTTTTGCTTTGCAACAAGAAATAATTTTTGATATTTTATAACACAAATTGTTGAAGAACTCACTGTATTAGATGGAGTGGTGTAAGGCATGTAATAGTTGGCCTTGCATGGCCATATCCGACAGTTTTATTTATTTATTTATTTATTTATTTTTTTTTTGCTTTTCTTTTATTTAAGAGTGACACGTTTAATGGCTAATTTTTTCTCTTTTTTTTTTCATTTGTCAAATGTGTTCTTAGGTCCCTCTGCAATTGCTTTCTATCAGTTTCACTTCATTTAATGCCAACAATCGAGTAATAACGTACAGAGATATCATAACTATTTATAGCTTTGCTGAATCCACTTGCATTTAAGGATGACTTTGCAATATGTTTTCATTTAAAATTGATCTCTTTGATAATCACCCAATATGGAATTCTTATGTGTTTCCTTGTTCAGCATTTTTCTAATATTTTCTACATCTTGAATTTAAAAATCATGACATATTCATTTTTCTTGTCAATTTTAAATATATCGACCTGTCCACAATGCTCAGTAATTGCTCAATGCAGCTTTAAATTACACATAGATGATATATGGCATGAACTATAATTTCTTTCGAGGGCATTACAACATAATCGCTTTCCCGCTTGAGATTGCGACGCTGATGATACGAACTTACTTCTGATACGTAAAGTGATGTTCAGTGAAAGTGTCACATTTCAGATTAACAGGTAAAGTGTCCGATGAATAATTTCTATCTGCGGCCAGCTAGGACCATTTCATTTTCGGTGACTATTAAATTAAAAACTACAAAGTATGCTGTGTTTACAGACTTGAATTCTTTTGAGGTTATTTTTAATGACTTTTCCGCACATAGCGGGTAATTACACCGCCAAAACTTGACGGATGTTACGTGTTCAAGGCTTTCTCGCACAAACTTGCTCCTTGCGTAATATTACGAAAAGGTAGTTCAGCGATCGAAAATCGCACGACCTCGGTAAACAATTCATATCATCAAAATGCGAAACATCTTGGGTAGCTTATCGCACCGTTCTTTCGAAACTACATATCCTCAAAGCCATGTCTTGAATTTCATGCTAAAAAAAAAAAAAAAAATTGATAATCATTTGGCTGAAGCGATCGGAATTGACGGTTTGTGTTGCACGCTCGTCCACCACCTCCCAGCCAAATAGTCACTTTTTGGGCTACTCGTGGATTCTCGCTCCGGTAAATACGATAATTTTGACTATTGACATATACATCAAGTGAAAAATGAGCCTCATCACTAAAGAAGAATGCATGCCGCATACTTATTATTATATACAGCGTTTTTGTAGTAAGTTTTTATTATGTCAACACGTTAAGCAATTGATGATAAATGACCCATATTGTGAAATGGTATGAAATGTATGCTGCGCACAATGGCAGTCCTGTTTAACGTATATTATTGAAAGTGGACTGCGAAATCCGGACGACGAAAGCGAAGTACGATTACCTACATTATCGAAGTACGTGTGGCTAAAGAATAATCAAAAAGCTGCTTTAACCCTCAATAGTCAAGTAAAAGAGTATTACATTACATATCTCATTTACCGGATTGAGTGTAATTTCTTTCAGATTTGGATTTTCTTGCTCAAGCAGGGAAGAATTCTCCTCAAGAACACTTTAAGTGTATATACTGAATTCGTTGAAGAGAACAAGTGCGCATTAAAAAAAGAAAGCGATAAATGTCGTTTTACTTGAGCAAAACAAATACATATGTAATATATAGCGATGAATAATACCTGCCACTAACTAAGAGAAAAAACATTATTTTTCTTGTTTTTGTAAAACTCAACTTTATTGGAGAGAAACAGAATTTGTCCAATGCATGTCCAAAATTTCGATAGCTTTTTTGTACAACCATTGATCGAAATTTTTTATATACGTTTTCGTAACGAACTCGGCATTTCGTTCAAATCCTTTCCCCGAATAATCCGTTTCAGATTGGCAAATAGATAATAGTGGCTGGAGGCCAGATCTGGACTACACTTTGCATGCCGTAGCAATTCGAATTTCACTTCATACAATTTCGCCATTAAAACTAGCCACTTACGGTATAGTGTCTTTTTTTACGGTAAATAAACGCGGCGCCTACGGACTTGACTCCCTGCGATATTTTCCTGTTTCCAAAATTGAAGAGATCCACGAAAGGATGGAGTTTTGCCACGATCACGGAGGCAAGGACCGCATCACTGAGAGAGTTTAAGGACATACCAAAAAGCCCATAACCGAAGTACTTCGAAGATTGGAAGAAACGCTGGCATAAGTGTGTTATACCGAAAGGGGACTGCTTTGAAGGAGACAAAGTAGATGTTAATGAACAAATGCATATTTTTCGAGAAAGTTAAACGGTCAGCTCGTATTTTCTGTAGTGTATTTTCCAGCTCCCTGTACAGTCAAGAAATAGAAAACTCTGACATGCATTTATGCACCGAAGGACGAGAGGTGTATTCATTGTGTCATAACGTTTGCAACGCCCAGGAGAAAGCTTTACAGATTCTACAGAGTATATATATTCGTGATCAGCATCAAATTCTAAATCGATGTAAGCATGTCCTTTTGTCCATCTGTCCGTCTATAAAATGTCTGTTGTAAACATTCTCTTCGCCGCAAAAATGAAGCTTTTTGTTTCAAATTTGAGAGAAAAATGGATAGTTCTTGCACGTAGATTAGTGTTGGAAATAAGTCAAATCGTTCGAAGGACACGCCTATAGTACCACGTAAACTGAAATCATCTTTGTTTTCCAAAAGCAAACAAAAATTCTGTTTTTTGGTCATTACTCATAAACTATGGCAAGTACATGTACAAAAATTTGGACGCATATTCTATGGGCGACGCTTTAGTACCGGTACAAAAATGGAAAGAATTGACTGTACGTAGCCAATATTAGAAACTCAAAACCCTCAAAAAGCCTATAAATTCTTGGCCAGTTTCAAGTTCGGAATGCACCTAAGTATACCCGACCGCTCATCTGTCCATCGATCCGTTTGCCCAATTGTGCAGTATCTGTGGTAAACATTCTCCCGCTCGCGAAAATAAAGCTATCGCCTACACATTTGCAAACTATTTTGGAAGTAACCTGAACTTTTCAAAGGACATGCCAATCGCCTAAAAACAACTAAGAACACCTTTACTTTTCGTGATCTTTGCTCGTCACTCCTAAACTACAACACATACACCATATAAATCTTTCATTCTGGGAATAGAAAAACTCACCCGTATCCATTCCATATTAAAAATGGGTAGGAAAATGTAGGATTTTTCTTTTTATTTTAGTCATTTTTAGCATAGCGGTGATGGGTATAAAGGATTCAGTCAAAACCGAATATAATTTTCTTACTTGTCCGTTACTCGTTGTTCCTGATATTCCTTAGATAAGCTGTAAGTGCAAATTTGGAATAACTTATCATCACGAGAACATACATTTATCGCAATTCTTCTTCTTGACCTATATCTTCGAACATCCCGGTACACCTCTGTCCGTTTAGACGATATCTTTCCCATTGGATTTTTCAATATACTTTTATTAATCTTCATAAAGACTACATTTCGTGGGTCTTTTCTTTCACCAATCTTGTCAATGCCAGCTGCATAAAGCATTTTCAGGAAATTTCGTTTTCAACGGAACCAGACAGTTTTTGTGTAGACTTATGTGATCGGCTATACCGTTTTTTTTTTTTTATTTTATATAAAACATAACAAATCTTTTTAATTAAATTAATTAAATTTTGCAAATAGTTTTTGTTTTATTTCCGCCATTGCAACCTACTTAAGATTATTTGAAACTCTTTATAACTTATTATAAAAATTCCATTTAAAATTAAGAACAAAAAAAAGAGAAAACGCATTTATAAAGAGATTTGCTCTCGTTATAAATCTATGCTATTTATATGCTGCATTCCATGTGCACTATACGGTTACATAATACAAATAATTTGAATTATTTAACGACTGCTCTTTCAAACCCATCTCATTGAATGCGGAATTAAATGAAATGAAAATAATAAATAATAAAATGTAAAAAAAAAAAAGAAAAAAAAACGTCTATAAAAGTAGTAATTTTCTGCTCTTTAAAGTTCAGATATTTATCATGGATAAAGTTTTTGAAATGGAAAAATTAAATAAATATTACCGGACCACTAAAAAAAACCAATATATCAACATAAAGAAAGAAACCATAAAGAACTGCAGATTAAACCGAATATCATATACCCAGCACTACTTTGCGTGTTGTTGTGAACCGTTTGTGGCTGAGACTATTTTCAGGCTAATCGATGTTATCATTTTTTTTTTTTTTTTTGTTCATTTTCAATAAAGCCTTAGATAGCCTTAGATGCTGGACTTTACTTTTGCAATTTATTTCTCTTCCTAAATTAATAATAATAATAACTTTGTTTTGTCAACAAAAACGAATATATTCGATATATATATTTGAGAGAAAGAGTGAGCAGTATAATATTTAGCTGGTAGGGATACGAAATCCTTTCATAATTAAATAGAAGAATTGTTTTACTCAAGTCAAATAAATCATCTATTGTTAATTTGTCGACTCACACAAGAAGAAAAAGAAGTACAAGAAGAAGAAGAGAAAGAGAAAGAAAAAGAAGAAAAATCGTATGAATGAGAAAATTCATATAGTATGCTAATCAGCGGGACAAAGCAAACAATATAAACAACGTTGCGTAATTAATGCAGAGATTCTGGCAAATCGAGAAATTCATGTTAGTTTTGCTTGTACACGTTACAAACGGAATCAGAAAGTAAGTAAGCCTGTCGTTGTTTGCTATGATGAATGAATGAATGAATGAATGAATGAATGAATGAATGAACGAATGTATGAATGAAGCACAAACGTGAACAAACTGAAAAGAAAACTATAACTTGCGCGAATATATGAATCAATAAAGAGATTCTTCAATACATTTTCTATATATATATATATATATTTAATATTAGACTAAATTTTGTCTGCGCTGAAGAGTTTGCAAATACAAAATAATATCAAAAACAAAAATAAAAGTAAAAATATTTTATATTTTCATATCGCTCTTTTTAACAGCAATGTAATAAACAATACCTGACAAACAGTAAAGTATTTTTTTTTTATCTTTCTATAAAGACTTGAAAGTGGATAAAAAAAAGATGAAGATGTAAGAAAGATGGGCGGTATAATAGAACAATATATAGAGAAATTGCTTAGAAAAATGCTTGTAATGGGGGAAAAAAAAAATGTATAGAAGAAAACAATGCACCATGGGTAGCATGGATATTATGTATTTACAGTAGATATAAAGGAGATATGCGGTTTAGTGTTTTAAGAAAACAGACTTGCTGTATTCATACATAAACCTGCCATTAACATTCTAACAACTCGACTAGTAACAATCAAGCAGCAGGCATGTTTTGCATACATCTTAGCAAACTTGGTACATGTGTATAAGCGAGCGAGCGCCTAAATTGTACCAAATATAAAAACAGATTTTCAAGAAAATATATGTATATATGAACGCTCTTGCACAAGTGTGATATAATATTTACCCTCACTCTACTGTCTGTTTACTTAGATGCGGACATGAAATTTTCTTATAGTTTCAGTGCATAGTCAAAAGATTTCAAATGTTTGTAATTTTCTATTGTGTTTAAGAGTGGGCGTAGACAAGCGGACACATTTTTTGTGCTTCAACTGTACTTTCATTTGCACGCATAATGTCTTTATCAGCGTACAAAGGGGATAAAAACCTTTACTTATTTTTTTTTTTTTTTTTTTTTTTTATGCATTTAAATAATCCATTCTCATGTACATAATATATTCTGTGGATACACTATCAAATAATCAGACGTATATATAAGCGTGTACTAAACTAAGTAAACCAATATATTTCTTCTTCATTCTATCCATGATCAAAGCAAGACGATACGATGCATTTAATGGACGTAATTATCTATTTGTAACATCTAGTCGTTATGTACGATATCGCTGATTAGCATGGAATAGTGAAATCAACAGAGCCACATGCATCCATCCATCTACTACTCGCAAATTCCAAACTTTGGCTTTCGATGCTCAGCTATTCAAATGTAATTAGACAGATATCCTGGTCTAAAAAAACAAAAACAAAAAAAACAAAACATGAATATTCAGACTTCAATGTAACCTAAAATATGTTTCCTGTAAAGGCTCGATTGATTATAAACATTGTATACATATATGTAATGTTTCAATGGTTTTACTAGCAGTTCTCCACCTCGTTTACACACGCACACACCCACAAACATTTTCAAGTACTTTCTAAGCAGTACATACACGAAACTTATTCTACATGTAGTTAATCCTCAGTAATTTATGAGGCGCAATGCAACACTTTGAAGTTCTAACAAACACTCTCTCTCTTCTTTGATATCATGATTTACTTTAATATCCACCACCAATAAATACTTTTAAGGTAGACGAACTTCCTTTTTTCAAAAACATTAGTAAGGTAGCCTCAAAGATGCCGTATAAGATATAGTTTCATCTGTCCGCGTGTTTGTTCGCACTATGCATTCTTCCAATTGCAAAAATCAAGATATCTGCTTCGATTGGCATTGAAAATGAGCCAAATCAACGAATGAAAACGCGTACAGCGCAATATTATGATATCAGATCATTATCATTATCACTTCGGCATATAACACGATAAAAATTTCTATATAAATCCTAAGGGTGAGAAGTAAAGTGATTGATTACCCTGAGGAACTCCTGATGTAATTGGAATCGTTCCGCAACCGACAGGCTGTAGACAATAGTCTTCAAATCAGTTCTGTATTTAAGGAGTTAAAGGTGGTCAGGAGCTTTTACAACGGCTTTCGAAAAATCCGTATCTTCAGTAAAGGGAAGTGGAAAATATTACTCGAAATGTTGAGAACTTGAGCTTCTCTTGAAGAAACAGTTGCGAATAAAGGACATAGAAATTCGATTTTACAAATCAGGTAAGCTTTCTAGTGATCAAGAAGGATAGATTCGTTATAGGTGTAATTTCTTATCTCGATGCTAATGGCATCACGGTACAGTTTAGTTTAGACGTGCCTCAATTGATAAAGGCATAACACTCCCCGATTGGACCCACAATCACTTAACTGCAGCCTCTCTTCCTATCTCTTCCCTGTTCTTCGCTTCTTTCTGACTGTCACCGTATTACACGAATAGAAAGAAGACATCCGCTGAGTGATTGTTCATATCAAATAGTAAAAAAAGAAAATGACACAAATGTCGCTTAAGTTGCTGCTAACAAAAAAAACAAGTTCGGGTAAGCCCGTGCGTGTACAGCTTTATCTGCAACATACTGGGTACTACTAGGTTTTGAGATGGATCGAATATAAATACTGCTTTCTGTTACTACTTACATGATATGTATGCATGTGGCAGAGATAAAACAGTTATTAGCTTGCATTGACTTCTTTTGTTTTAATTTTGAGTCAACTTCTCCAACAATTCAAATCGCATCGAGAACACTGTATTTTTGAAGTATTGCGCATATCCGTACTAGAAAAATATTTACTTGCAATTTTATTCTTGTCTATAAAATGTACTCATAAATATTGTAACACATTGTATGGCTTCTGTAATCTTTAAGGAAACCAATTTAAATAAGGGCAGAAAAAAAAGCAAAAAAAAAACGCGAGAATAACCAATAAATACTTAACTGCTCGCTCAAGTACTTCCTAGTTTGTTGTATAATCTAGAATCTCTAAACGTGAGGTATTTCAATAATAACGGCAATGCCGGTAAGAAGGGCGAGGATGACGAACACAGCTATATAAAAACAAAAACGCTTGAGTTTTCTTTGAATGTTATACGCATCAATAAAATTTAATGCATTTATTTACATAATAAACCGGAATATAAGCACGAATTTAAATAGACAACCGATAAATGTGAGAGAATATAAAACAAAACAGAACAAACGCATCCAAATGTATCCCTTTTTCCTTTTCCCTTTTCGAAAGAGGATAATTGAAATATTCTATTATTCTCCTTCTTTTTTTGCTTTTCTGCAGCACATGCATTACTTCCTCGTGAATTAGCATTACTGAGCAATCGAAAACACTAAATTTGAGGGAGCGAAAACTTATTAGAATAGCTCTGATCCTGTAGGTGTTAGAATACACATATATAAGGAATAAATATTGTTACTGAACTTCACAGTACTTGCTAACATATTTAACTGAGGTGTGAAAATAAATTCAATTCAAAACTTGCGGAGGCCATAAAGCGGGAAGCCACTGTAAATTTTAGAGAGGAAAATAAAAAATTTTATTTTGGTGTAAGAGATGCTTTGGATTTAGTTTTTTTATTTCAACCTTTCCCCCCCGAAACAGTTCGAAAGTACTATCTGAATCAAATGAGTCCGTGCCGGTAAGTTACAGTCCAATACCATCCTCTTTATGAATTTTTAACTTCTCTAATGCACTAAGAAATGTCTTTAGAAAATATTTCGCGAGCATTGGCAAACAAGAACACGTTAATGCAGCCTCATTAAGGCGATCCTTGAAGAGACATGAGATTGAAAGCGGTTCGAAAGTTTTCAATGCGTTTTCTTGCCGTTCTGTCGTCGACGAATACATTACAAAAGACGGTTCGGAATCTAAAGTCGCAAAGGAAAGAGAATGAGGAAAAATATTTGAATGTGGGAAGGAATTCTTTATGTTCTGGGAAAACAGACTAAATATAAAAATGAATACAAAAATGTATAGTAACATGAAAACATGTCTTACAATACACACGAATTCTTCGAAAACACCCGACATACAATACAACTTAAATTCGAAACGCCTCGTGAGAATAGCTCCAGTATTGCTACTTTTTGATATTTTTCAGGAATAGATTTTTCTTAGTGATTAAATAAATGCTAAATAATCTCTTCGAAAATTGTTATTTCATTATCTTTCCTTCCATCCCAAAAATAATTGTTAGGAAAATGCTTTTTTTTAAATCGATAAAGCAGTTTTCTCTCTTAATAATGCTCTGTAAAAGTAGATCTAAAGTAGCTCTGCTAAATAGTTAGCGTCAGGCTATAGTTGAACTTGAAGGTCTAGCTAAACAAATTCAAGGCTATTTTTAACAAATTTTTGATATTTTGGTATCTTCGCTAAAGCTCATCATGGAACAATAATCAGATTCGAGACTCTATCGAAGCCAAACTGGAAAATCTCATGTTCACTAATGTTACGGTTATCTATAAGAAAATATCTTTCGCTAGAAACTGGAATATTTTTAAGTAAAGTATGCTGCAATTGTCATGTTGCCCGCAACTTTCCTATAACATGGTAGCACTCACTATAAGTTACAATGCATTAGATAAGCGAGCCTCTCACGCCTAAAGAAATCAATAAGTAATTTTGGAAAACTTCGATAACGAGCGATAAAAAGTGGGCTACATACGACAATCATGTGCAAGTAAAACCTAGCAAATTATGTCAAAGACAGAATTGACACCAAATAAAGTTATCCTTGCGTTTGGTGGGGTGGAAAGGGCTCATCAAGCGTCATGATAAGCTAACCCGAACCAGTCAGATCGATTCAATTCAATTCTCTATTCTCTCTCTATAGAACGATTAAACGTTTCAAGTAACATTAACAATGTGATCTGTTTTCTGACGCACGGAGTATTTCACATACGTTTGCGAACTCAAATGCGGTCACGACAATTAAAACACCGGGTAAAATATTTGTACAGTCGCAGATTACGCTTGTAATCAACCATAAACTCGTAGGCGGGATGAGTTTATGCTGCGTATATCGAGACAATTTTCCAAGGAAATATATGTAGGCTGCACTGCCTAACTATCTAACTTAGCTTGACGTTCCGTGAGCGGCGATGCGGACATTGTTTCTTCAACAACCCAGAAACTTTATATAACTCAAACGAATTCTTTTGATATATGTTCTGAAGAATTAATTTGCAGTGCAATAAAGAATTTCATAAGAAGGCGACGTGGGAGTTAATAACATTTAGAGCTTATGAAAGTGTATTGCAATACTCTCATAATAGAACTGGCATTTAAACCAGCGATCCACAACTTATTCGTAAGATGATTGAGATATGACCGTCAGGTCTTTCAGCGAACCTCTTGTCAGACTTCAACGGTCATCTTAGCTTCGACAACAAAGAAAGCTTGACGGTAGTCATTTTAGATCAGTATAATGGGTATTCGATTACAGTGATCGATATTTTGATTAAAAAGCTTTGAGCACCAACAGTGAGAAAATTGGCTTGTCCGAAATCAACCATGCACTGACGTGTTTCCCTATTAAAATGTCAATCGTAAAATATTATGGAAAGTCTATTGGGGCAGCGCTACATAATGCATACAACAATATGTGGTCATCACATTTTTATCCTTCGCAGTCCCTAAAGGCCAGCTAAAGCTACAACTTTCGGACTCCTTTAAATGCTTTCGTATATTTTTGTTTTTAACATAGAGGACACCGCAACATTTTGGCATTTTTGGCAATTGAAGTTTGGTTTGAAACAAAATTTAAGGCAAACTTTTTGTTCAATTAATTTTTCCATTATAAAAATTACAGAGCATCCAAAAGTATCGTTAACATAAGCGGCAACACACTGACCAACAATTTGCTTTAGAATTCCCTACACCGCGCAGCACTTACTTACTTAAAAGAATAAAACCCGTTCTTAAATATAATAAACTCCGGCTTTCATGAGCATTAAATCATGAATGAATCACACAGTAATTCCCAAAGTAGTTTCGTCACGTTCACTATGACGATGGCAGCACGATATGTGGTAAACAATTATGTGATATGACCACTAAAAGTGGACAAATACTGTGCCATATCCACTTATAGATTATGGCGCACTGCTCCTTGCTCCGTCGAGCCACATTCAAGCAAAAAGAGAGACAGAGAGAAATTTTAAATAAGAACTCACATCAAATCCCGTATAGAAATAACAAGTGTGTCTTCAAGTGAAGTGAAATTATGAATCTGTGTTTACGTTACATGGGCGGCATCGGTTCATTAGCAACTACATTATTAAAGCCGGATTAGTATGAGTTGATTTCTCCAGAATGACATGCGAGTAAATATATGAAAATGTTTTTATGCAAGGATTTTAAGCATATTTTTTTTTTTTTTTTTATTATAGAAAAAATTTTATAATTTTTGCTCAATTTTCATATCAAACACCGCTTAAGCCGATTTAAATTCGTTTATCTACCTCTCTTCCGTATGTCTATTCATATGTTTCTTTGTTCATTTGTCAGTGTCGCAATTTCTCAGATCTTTTGATGAAAGTTGATAAACGAATATATTTTAGTCCGAGGACAAAGGGTATTGCAAAACGTTAATTTTTGCCAGCAGAATGTTTGCAATAGATTTTACACAGACCGAGAGACGGACATGATTAAATCGAGTCAGAATTTGATGCGGATCAAGAATATATATACTTTACGGGATCTCTGAAGCTTCCTTCTTGGAGTTGCAAACGTTTTGGCGAGATGAATACACTCCTCATCCTTCGATGATGCGTATAAAAATGTGTAACGTTCAATTTATCTCGACAAAGGCCGATAAAATGGTATTATACTTTATTTTATTATAGCAATGTCAAAGCTTAAATGGAACGGAATAATTGTTTGAATCTCTTTTCGTATAAATGTGCCGTACATGTGACAACAAAGTTTTGTATTTTGTCATGAAAGCCAAGCCCACAGTAGAGTTTGGATATGGAAATAGAAGTACAAACTTGGGTAAATTTTATAGATATATTTTACCGTGTCTTCCTAATGTAGCGTTCTCATTATAACTGAGCCTTTCTATCGGAACAAGGTATAAAAAAATAATCAGTCCTCTATGAAGAAGATGAAGTTAAATAAACTTGAATGACTTCAGCTCACGATTTGATAGCTTCGTTATGTAACAATTCTCATGAATTGTCAGACGTTCCGTTCCCAACTTTAATATTTTAATTTCTTTATCAACATTTTTTTTAACAATTTTTATCTGACAACTCAAGCCTTCGGGGCGGAAAATTTTTAATATTGAGTTTTATTTGATCACTTCCAAATTTCAAGTTGCAATTGTATTGAAAACCAACATTTTTTTTGTTTTCTTTGCAGTAAATTCTCAGAGTGCCTGATCAGGGCATGCTTAGTATGGGTAATCGAGTGATAATATTTACAAATTATAAACAATATGCCCGAAGACATTATGCACATGTTACAAATAAATAATAATACATGATAGTAACTTGGATTTAACTGCATATGAAGCTGATTTTGTAAATCTTGGCATTTAATTAAAATTGTTTGCAGCTGCACTAGATGCGTTAGCATTTAACAAAAAAGGAAAATTTTCACTTATGCAGTATAACGTCGATTATAATTAAAATAAATTGCATTTAACCTCATCTATTACGTTAGTTATTATCGCATGACATATGCGGGAAAACTAAATAAACAAATAATAAAAATTTATAACAAACAAGTAGCAACACTGTAGTGGACCACGGTCCATCATCCCACAATCGCATGACGACTCTTCAAAATAAGGCCTCATATGGGAAGTCATTGAAAAAGTGCTTCGATCCGCATCAATTTCAATAGTAATCGTCCGTGGGCCAAAATGTCGGTGTACCAAATTTCGTCAAAATATTTCAAAAAATTGTGGCCTGTAGCTTGAAGACAAGAAAACAAGACGGGCGTCCTGGATGTTGCATACAACTTATTATAATCTTATAATACAAGCGGTATAGCGTACACAAATAAAAAATCAAAAACTAAAATAGGCCTTCTCACGAACTCCCAAAAGGATATTGTGGTTCCTAATGTACGTGCAGAGTCGTCTTGACTCTGCGATACCAAAGGAAGAATACGTCAAACCAATACAATCGAAAACATGCCGCTTATGTCCCAACACCCACAACGAAGCTGCACCGACGATGTAAAGTACCTACTCTCTGATCAATATCAAATTCTGAATCGATCTAAGCATCTCCGTTTGGTCGTTGAGCCATGTCTTCGTCTGATCGTTTGAGTAAAGACTCTGCCATGCCCATATATGGAAATACAGTTTTCGAATTTGGCAAAAGCATTGAAAGTTCTTACATGGTAGTTATTATGAAGTAGCATGGGAAAAATCAAAGTATACGGCTATAAGCTGAGATCACCATTTTTTGACTCGTTACTTCTAAACTACAACAGACACATAAGACGAAGGTGAAGGTAAATAGAAGAGGCGACCACACCCCGATATAATTATACCCTAGACCACTTATATTACAGGGTATATTAAATTGGTGCGGACGTATGCAACACGCAGAAGGACTCAATTATACCGATAAGCCTGTTTATTCGCCTGTCTGTCTGTCTGTATGACTGTCTGTCTGTCCATCTAATATCTGCCTATGCGAATTTGTGTTCAAGCTATACATCGCAATTTTTCAAATAGTTTGATGAAGTTTGGTACGCTGACGCACTTTAACCCTATGATGAACGTTATTATGATTTGGATCAGCCCAACTATTCCAACATTTCCTATAAAATTTTCTATTTTCAAAAGCCGTTGTATTGAAAAAAAAAAGCAAATTTTTAAACTTTCTCGACAAAGCCCTTTCTGTAATGATATCTGGACACTCTAAATTGATTTAAAAAATTTAGTTCGACTGAGGCAACTTTTTTGAAACCTCTTTCATATAACCAACCACTCCTACGAAAACTGAATCTTTATATAGTGACAACGTAGAATCTTTAATAATTACATCATAATAGTATATTGACATAGAATTTGAACCATGTAGGTCCATTTTTCGATACCACTGCATATAAGAATTCCTCCGATATGTCGGCTTACAAGAAAAGTTTACCTTTGCATTAACATAACATGTAACTTTTGATGTATCATAACCATAACGAGTGAATGACTGTATAAGGCGAAATGCTGTACGGTATCTAATAGTTGGCCTTGCCCGACTAAAGTGTTCTTACTTTAGTCGGGTCTTTTTATTTGGTTTGTGAAAGCCTTGACTAATTATGTTTTGGTAGTAGACATTCCTTACAGGCCACGTATCAACAAATTCCCTCTTAGAGCTTATTATTTAAGTTATTTATTTTCTGATATTTTGCAATATTCATCACTTTGCATACATTGAACACAAATTTCGAAACCTTCATATTGAATTTTTGCACTTTTCCCAATATGTCAACTTAATGGTTCAAGTTAACAACAAACAGATTGCGGAAAGACATTTACTAAGAAGGAGAACAAAGAGCACTCGCTCAGTTCATTTGTGCTACGTGTAGGACAAATGATTGCTATTGCTACGTGATTTTTCCATTATTAAAATCTTTATTTCCTCGAAATTTTGTTATGTAAACGATAATATTTATTTATAGGTTTTCTACGAAACTCTGCTTAATAAATAAATCAATTTTTGGTCTGGTAACCTTTTTTCCTTTTTACTTTCCCAGAGAGTTGTGAGGAAGAGTTTTTTAATCTCATCGTATGTAGTAGTCATTTGTTTCCTCTTTCAAAATCATGCATTTCTCTCTTTTGAGCGCCACGTATTCCTGAATAGTGAATTCATGGCAATAATATACATATATATATATTAGCAAAAGTTTTCTAAACAAAACTGTATTTCGTAAACAAAAATTTAATTGAAAATTACTGGTGTTTGGGTAAGAATCAAGAAGAATCAGGAAGAAAGGTCATTAAAATGTGCTAACGCCAAAGTTTCCAAAATTTTATTCTTTTATATTCAGTTTCCCGAAATGCTTGCACCATTCGGAAGAAAACTTGCAACCCTCCATGAATTGTATAAGAAATTTTCTAGATCTCTATCAAAATTTGAATCGATCTAAGCATATCCGTCTGTCCGCCTGTGCAATGCTTATAGTAATTCTTCTCACGTTCGCAAAAATGCAGATATCGGATGAAGCATCGCATTAGCAGAAGCATTGCAATTTCTTACACATAGGTTGTTCTTGAAAATGGACAAAACCGATCGAGAGACACGCCTATAATACAGCACAAGAGGAGAAAATGTCAGCATTCAAAAACAAAACGCTTGAATTTTTTTGCTCATTATTTAGATGTTCCAGCAGTCAAAAACAGAAACATTTTCGCGTATATCTACAGGAAATCAACCACACCCTCTCCACCTTACAGAGTATCGAGTTTTGTTATGCTAAAGCAGATTATAATTTTCTTACCTAATTAGGCTCTCAACAGTTATAGGCAAATCTCTTTTTGCGCGGTACATAGGAACAACCGGAAAAAAACCGCAAAAGAAATATATTCATATACTTCGTAAATATCTACAGCATATGATTTTTCACAAATAAAGAAAAGCAACTTATTTTATGCGGTAAGAGGGATAGACCGCATAAAAAAGTCTCCCTTGCAAATAATGTCACAACTTTACGAAATGATAAGAAGATGTTTTCCAAACAAAATTCAATATGACCCGTCGTTATCCAAAATGAGCATATTTCCCCGCTCTCTCCACCCGCTCCATCATGCGCTCTTCCTCCTTCTTTCTCTCTCTCTATCTTCTCCCCTTCCTCTCTACCCCGCTATACATATTTATCGACCACATAAAAAAAATCGCCTGAGCAAAATAAATCGTATCAAACTAGTCGCACAAGTAAGAGACGTATAGGAAAATACAGCACAGAAATACGTTCAATTGTATAAATACCAAGACGGTTAGAATTTATTTATGCCGAAAACAGAGTAAGTAACAAAATGACTAAGAAACAAAACAAAGTTTTGTTTTTTTCAAAAGCAAAATTGTGCTCGCAGGCAAATTTTCTTATTACTTTTTTTTGAACCACTTTGTCATCGTTAATTGAAATTGAAAACCGTTTGAATAATAAAAATATTATGACACTTCGTCCGGCACTAGTTTATAGTTAGTTATAACCTAGGGAAGCGCAACTTATAGTTTATGAACTTCTGACTTAAAGAGAAGCAAGAGACATAAAGGCAAACAATCGCCGATATGCACGCGTATATTAAGTGCCTTTTGTTTTTACTTCATTCATTTTAAGGTAGTTCGTCGAAAGTGATAATGGCACGTTAGACATTCGTTACCTGCGTTAATGGTAAGCAAAAGATAATATAAACGACACACAAGTGTGCTATATGGCTATACGATTACTTTTATTGCTGCTGATTGTGCAGCAATGGCAACAAATGTAAATCAGTGATTTTTTATTACTGCGTTAGTTAGACTTAGATTTCTTATCACCCAGGCATACAAACATTGGAATGGGCCGACTTGTATTTGTTTCGCAGTTTCTGCAAAAATCTCCTATGGGGATAATGCCATTGTGGATTTTTCAAAATATCACTTTTTTTTCCTTTTGGTTTAAGAGATGATGTTTATAACTTTCAAGAATATATGGTTAAAAATTTATTATCGAGAAGATGATTTCTCCGGAAAGAGTACTTGCGTCAAATGAATGCCGGCTGGCAAGTTACCGGTAAATCTCGTACCTATTGATTTCTAATTATGCCGATAGACCGATGCAGATGCGTTTAGAAAGTGTTTGCACACATTTAAAATCATTTCGAAATAAACTTACACTAACGTATTGCGTTTTCTTGAAAAATGATTTTTCAAAATATTGCGTAAAAAAACTTCAACAATTTTTTCTCCTTTCATTCGAAAATTTGAAAGAATACGTAACACATTTTCGAGAAATTAATTCAAATATTAACAAGTGATCGGGTTTTTTTTTTTTTTTGTTCAAAAAGTTACGGATAGTGAAATTTTTGCGTTCATATATTGGTGAATAATCACACAAAAATTAATTTTTCGACAATTTCCTGCGTACTTCCATGCAGCTGGCATGAATTTTCTTTTTTATTTAAATCTGCATCAGCTACACTAGATGCTGCAGAACGCCTTAAATGGGAGATGGCCAGCGATAAAATGGCACTTATGTACTTTACATAACGATGACGATGAGACTAGAGAGTAGCTTTAGGCATGCGTGGATAAGTAGTCACGCAAACTTCAGCTATTTTTGACGAGCACCTGTTGTTCAGCACCCATTTAGCCGAATTGATGTAAGCAATGCTTCTCGAAAGCAATACTCCCAGATAAATTAAAGATAAGTTGGACGCGGACTTTTAACCATTATTTACCACAGTGCCATTTTGGTTAATTGAATTGAAGTGTGGACATAGCAGTTGAGTCAAAAACTGCAACCATTGACGCAAACGTCACACAAATTCATTGAATGGTGTTGGACGACCATCGAATTAGAGTTGAAGAGATAAAAAGTATTATTAACAAAACGAGAAAGCGCGTTGCGTGTCGCGTTTATTCACGGTGGAGTCAAAACACCGATTTACAAATCGATGACTGGAATGAGAAAATTGCATAAATGGAAGTTCAAATTGCCACCCTACTCATCTTATTCTCCAGATCTCGCACCTAGCGGCTATTATCTGCTAACAATACTCAAAAAAATTCTTCAAGGATAACTTTCTAGGGGCGAGTGATATGGGCATTGTAGAAACTGAAATATATTTTGGCGACCTTGACAAACCGTTCTTCTCGATCATTTTAAACATTCTTGAATGATGATTGAAAGATGCTATAAACGAAAAGCCTCAACTAACAACGAAAATCTCCACTCAATTTTTCAAAGTTTTAAAAAATGGTTGAATCGTATGATACAACTCTGTATGTGTATATATTATTATTATTAATATTGTTAATTTAGCCAGAGAAATAAATTGTAAGATTATATAGGAAAAGCATATAAAGCTCTCCGGCTTTATTGAAGACTCTGCCGCACTTGAGCCAGGACTATTTAGTTGCTGATAGATATCGTTTACCCACTCGGCCACTCAATAAATATATTATAATTGTGTTGTAAATTTATAATTAAATATACTATTGTGTATGTGTATATGTGTTGTGTTCTAAAATAAAATAAAATAAAATATAATAATAGTTTTAATAAAAGAATTTTCGTCCAAGTCAATTGTATAAAAATTGTTCAAATTATTGTCATCTTAAGAAAGCAAAAAAAAAAAAAATTGCTTTCTCCAAGAATGTGTAAAAGTGTGAGAGAATGTTTAAAAAATTTATATTAAATTTAAAACTTATATACCGTAAAATAAACTACACTAACACTATACATCAATGCGCGGCATTTTAACAAAACTCGTTTATCCGTTTATCCATCGTCAAGTTGTCAAAATTCTCAAACACTTGTTTCTCATATATAATGATTAAAATCGTTCCCAATAAATAAAGTAAGTGAACTGTAAATTTAAATTTTAATATCGATCTAAAATTTGGTATAAACATCTATCAAAATCATGCATATATTCCATGGTAAGTTAATGCGCCTTTCTTAGACAATTCATTGCTAACATTTGCCTTTGAAAGGTAGCTAATACGTCCTTATTGACAAGTGCTAAACGACGTGATGACAGTATGGCGCAATTGTTTTCTTTTTATACCCTACACCCCTTGTGGTACATGGAATAATAAGTTTGTACGGACGTATGTACCATCCATATGGTCTCAAAATAGACTCACTTTTTATTATACCGATCATTTCCTGAATCGATTTAGAATCATTTTCTGAATCCATCTAATCGCGTCTGCCTGTCTATCCGATGGTCGTCTCGTGCCCGTCCATGTATTTTTGTGCTCAACCTACAGGTCGCAATTTTTGAAATTTGGTACACTGACGTGCTTTGACCCAAGGACGCATGCTACTGCAAATGGTCCGGGTCAGTTCACTGTTTCCATCGCTCGCCATACAACGCCTTATTTTGAAAACTCGTTATATGAAAAAAAATTGCAAATTTCCAACTTTTTCGACAAAATTGCAAACGACTTCGACATTCCAAATTGGTATGAAACATTTGGTTCGGATGGAGCAACTTTATAAACCCCCCTTCTCACATGTCCGACAAACATTCCCACGAAAATTGAATCTTCAAATGGTGTAACGGTCTAATTTTCACTATATCATGGAATAAATTGCTTGTGTAATTGCAAATAGACATAGAAATCAGTTTTAGCAAATTTGGACAGCGTAGATCTACTTTTTGGATATCACAGCATATAAAGATTCTCAGGAAATCTATTCCTTTATACACTCAAAAATGCTAATTGTTAATATTTTATGATGAAAATTTGTTCACGATAGCAATTTGACACAAAAATTAAATGGACCAAATTTGAACCGCATGAGTCTGCGTCTTTCACCCCACTCTCATATATGACGTCTCTTGGATAGTAAGCCGCTAAGAAAAATGTTTAATTTTTAGTACTTTATGATGAAAATTGATCCAAAGGAATTTGAAGCACATTGGCCTATTTTTTAGACCCTAACATGTATCAGGGTTATCATGAAGAGCCAGACCCTATATGGGAAGAAAGTCTAATTTCTAATTTTCTCTGACGTAAACTGAACATTATTAAAATTTTTGGGAAGTAAATTCAGTTTGCCAAACTTGAAGCACACCATCAGATGTTTCTGACATCCTCCAATATGCGGGCTTTCCATGAAAATAATGTGTCATGTTTGGTATATTATCACCAAAACGAGTGCTTAGGCGGCGAAATGCTGTAGGGTAGTTAATGATTGGTTTTACTTCACTATAGTGTTCTTACTTGTTTCCTTAAGGTGTAATTGTTAGGTTGGTTGTTACGTTAGGTACGGAAAAGATTTGCTTATTTTTCGCTTAAAAAAAGATGATAGCTTGACCATAGTTAAAGGAATAATAAACATAGAACACCATGCAAAAGGTAGCAAACTAATACAGCCATTAACATGCCCAGAATCGAGAATAAGTGAAATTTGCATTTCTATACATGAAAAATATCTGAGAATTCGGCGTCAGGCGGATGTAAGTTTCTTATTTGTTTTTTAAATTTTTTCCTTCATTGAGTTTACAAAAAATAAATCTTTTTTGTTTAATCTAAAAAAGTTTTGATATAAACAAAACTAAAGAATAATTTTTTTATTTTATTTAAAAAACTTTCTCTAATGCATGTAACGTACAAAACGAATATTACATTCTCGATATCAATATAGAATTTTTATGATGTTTTAAGAAAACATTCTTGCAAAACAGTCCGTGAACGACCACAATTCCATTCGACTTTTGGGAGACGTGCAGTTTTTTTTTTTTTATACTTAAGATTACCTTTTATTTTATCGTTTTCGACAAGTAGCATACGCAACTTAATATTCACTTCAATGTATAGGTGCAAAAGTTAAAAGTTAAAAAGAAAAAAAAAAACAGATTCTAGTATGCAATAAATCCCTTTCGAATTTTTTACATTCTTTTCTTCTTCTTTTTTTTTTAAACATTTGTCTATTTTATCTAAACGACGAGAAGAACAAAAAACAAAGTATTGCTTAAAATTCAAAGGCAAGATGCTGTAATCCGCCCAAATACGTAAGCATACAAACGGTTGCACTTACATTTACATACGCACGTAAGTAATCCTCACTGCATAATACAACCTTCGAAATAAAAATTACAAAACTTGACTTTTGTTGCAGCACTCGTTCATCTTGTTTCGACTTCGACTTCCTCTTTTCTTTTTTTTTTTTTTTTTGTTCTACGATAAGATGCATCCGATAGGGAGCAAATATCGGTTAAGAAGTAAACAACAGCATAAACATCAACAGTCAAACAAACAAGTAAAGAAAATATATAAATGAATATGTCGGTCAATAAGTCCTAGGATTAATTAAAAAATAAGATACATTTTCTTACAAAAAATCAATTTATCCGTGAACATAGTCGTCATCAAGAATGATAAGAACGGAAAGGCGCATTGATGGCTTGTTTTGTTCTTCTTCAATTTCCACAACAACCTCATCACTTCTTTTAAATCATTTTCACTAGACTCTTCTTTGGAGATTTGTAAATAGATGAAAGTCTTTGGCCGCCAGATCTGCAAAACACATCAGTCGTGGCAACAATTTTGCTGCAGTATAAAATGTTCACGTCGTGAAAGTGTTGGTTCTGATAATAGTACGGATATTTCATCGAAAATAATTAACTATATCAGTCCCGGGAATTATTGCCCGACTTGTTCCTTTATAATAAAAGGTCTCGATAATGCTTTCAATCGAATATAATCAAATTTATATAAAAATCTATTACATTTTTCAAAACATTCTACATAATGCATTCACATTTACACGAAAACAAGAACATCTGAAACAAATTCGAATGCGAAACCCGTGTCCATTGAATTGTTAGTCGCGACCCTTTGTCTACTAGACTACTCATGCGGAGCAAAGTTGAAAAATTTAAAGTCGAATATGACAGTTTCAAACTATATAGAAATTCAAGATGGGCCTGCCCAGGGAAGTCTTCGAAATTTAATGGTAGAGCTTGGAACTTTTACTTCAAACACAGTTGTACTTTCGCCACTTTAAATATTGCGAAATGAGAAAAGGAAGGCAAATGGCAATTTAATATATGTGCCGTTCTATAAACCATTACATAGATACCATTAAAAACTTGATCCCAAGTTTTTAACTTCTTACTAGAAGCGCTGAGGCCTTTCAAATCCTTGTCAATCTCATATTCAGGCAATGGTTGTCTCTATGCAGCTGTAGTATGTATATACTAAAGTATCTCTTCATGGAAATGCTTTTAGTTGAACTTAAACACTTTCTGAAGACATACATTAGGGTCTTGGAAGAGTTGGAAATACACAAGTAGGCTGCAATTTTCCAGCAAAGTATTCTCGGAACACTTCGGGAAAAAACGAAAAATTTCGTGAAAAAAATTGGTTTCAGGCAATGATTTTTTTCCAACATATTCTAGAACATTCGCCTCACCTATTAAGCCAATAAAATGTAATAACTTATTTCTTAAAAAATTTTCAGTGGGGTTTTATCCTAAGGGAAATAGGGAACTTTGTAAAAATCTCGCTAAAAAGCATAAATAGTAAAAAAGTTGGTTCTCAAGCAAAAATAAACTTTAGAGTCGATGCTGGGCTAACTTTATGTAAATTTTAAAACATAAAGCAAATCTTGAAATTGAAATATAAGATCATCAAATAAGCGGTTTCTTCTTTGTTTTTTTTTTTTTTTGTTTTTTTTGTTAATAAGAACCAAATGGTAACCAATGTCAATAGGAGTTTTGGTTCACTGCATTTTTATTCAAAAATGATCGCCTCTGAACTTCTACGAAAATTCGACCTTATAACAGCAAATTGTTGCCATTTTTCCCCATAAGTCTGCTCTTGTTGCATCAATAACACGCACAACCGTGGTGGATAAGACCTCAATATAATACTCCATATAATCCCGAAGTAGAAAGTCCAATAGAGCCACATTACATGATTTTTTTGGTAAGCCGCATAGGTATTTTTGGAGATTACACGATCGCGTAATAAAATGATGGTGTCACAGAATGTACGGCATGTTGTATCATTTTGTCAAAACCACATATCGTCCAAGTCGATCGCGCCACAAAAAATCACTAATGCTGTTTCGCTAGGATTCTCCATTGAGGATAACTGCAAACAACACTTTCAGCTCACAAACCACGCTCAAAGGTTGTTGGCATCTTTTGAACGCGCTTCAGTATGACGCGATGCGATCAGTATTGCCCGATATATGAAATCCATGAAAACCATGTCGTGATAAAAATCTCTCAATATATTCCACACAAAGCAATATCAATACATTTTCTTATTAGTAAAGAAATTTATCAGCTGAGTTTATTGTTGGTATAAATTATTTTTATTAGGGTTTAGAGATGACTAACAATTTCAAATATTCGTAATAGGTGCAGTCGTCTGGATTTGTAAACTGAAGAGCTGATCGATATACTTGGCTTTGTTAACATTAAACTTGTAGTTTGAATGACTTAATTGTCTTTCTTTGATTGGCATTTGGCGAAAAGCATTTATTGCTCCCTGGAACTCGTCCACTTAAATTCCAGCATACCATCATCTCTTTGGAGAGCGTTTAAAACATAAAATGTATGAGAAAATTACTAAAGGATCCCGTTTGTTATCCTCGACATTTGCTACTTTATAAAATAGAACATATTATATAAAGGTATTGAACTAATGAAATCGCTTAAATAAAAGCAACTAATAATATTGCAGTAGAGCAAAGTCAACCTTTGTATACTCTACAAAACATTGCTTTATACAATTCTTCATTCCCTTCCCATGATTTAATGTCAACACACTTAGCCTAAGTCTATGTAAATGTATAGCTTGCATATCGGAAGTCGTATGCGAGACCGGGCCAAAAACTGACGAACTGACATAGTTCAAATGAAAGGACACATGAATTTTTTTTCGCCAACAATCTTATTATTATTATTTTTCAACTATTTTCGTCATCTTGGTAAACTTTGTTGCCATGTCAGATATAAGCTTAGTTTAATGGTGGGATCCGAAAATGGGACCCTTGTATCGCATTGCCAATTTTAATATCATAGATTTTATTAAATATTTTTGCCTTAAAGCAAAGGCTTACTTTTCGTTGCAAATTTATTATATATGGGAAGGGGCTCGAAACATTGATTCATCTGATCCAATTTTATTTTATGTCAATCTAGTGCACCGATTTAATAATAATTAGCATTTTTGTTGCGGGATTTTTCGTCATACAATAACTTTACCCTTTCCATTCCTAATATAAGTTGGAATTGGTTTGTTTCAAAACGAAATCATAAAGGTATAAATACAGATCTTTGTATAATTCAGATCTGTCGCATATATATATATATATATATATATATTTATCAGAAATTTCTCATTCAGACAAAGTCGATTGCTTTCGAACTAATTTAAATTAATTTTTCTCTTCTCCAATTTAATTCACTTATTTAAAGCAATTATACTTTCTCTCATATATAAATATGTATGTATGTATATTATTTATTTTTTTTTATTTTATTTATTTATTTATTTTTTTTTTTTTGTTGAAAGATATTTAAATATGCGTAAAGGAATGTATAGAGATATTTTAGGTTTACCAAACGTACAAGAACGAGTCATATGTGTAACAACATGAACGGAAAAAAAAATTCTTATTTTAAATGAAAACAGCATACCCACACTTAAACACATACACATATTCACACAAACATATATATATATATATATATATATATATACAATATACTTTTATGTATTTGTATATATATATATATAAATATATAAATATGTATATAAATACATATATAAGTATATAAATTTGTATATGAATATTTATATGTGTGTATGTATATATATATATATATATAGAAAAACTGAACAGCATATTGTACTTGCAAGTCATAGTTGAGCATTCAAGGACATGTTCAAAAAAGAAAAAGATTGTAAGAAATTATGAAATATGTAAATTGTTATGAATTTTGCTTAATGTTCATAACACATACATACATTGTACACATGAGCATATGTTGATTAAATTATCAAAAAAAAAAAAAAAAGAAATATAAAAAAATAGGACACAAAGTATCTAAATGAAAAGAAAACATATGACATATTGTGTGTTTAAGTTGCTTCTCGATACACAACCGCAATTGCATCCAGTTGCATTCTCCAACGGATGTATATTCGAATATAGCTGAAGAGACTCGATCTCGAAATGCAATGAAGGTAGCTTTTGTAGAAAAGTTACGTTACGTTGGCTAAATTTCTAATTAAATGCAAATTAACTTAAATTTAAAAAATTAACACTTACTGCGCTACAACACTCTAGAACGATTAAAAGAGAGTAAATTTAATATATCAACTTTTTATATCAAATCAAGATCTAGAAGGAAAGAGAATTTTTGAACTCACATGCGATACTATTCTCATAGAAGTTAGACCTAATTAAAGGGAATGGCTTCGGATGTAAAGGCCGTAAATTACTTAAGAAAAAAACTGAAAAAGAAAGTCTTTCCATTTGCAATAAATAGATAGTCAACTTTTCGTACTGTCATCTCGGTTGGGAAAACATAGTTAATAGTCGCCATTTCCACAAGTCTAATAATAACTTTTGTTGTATTTATTGGAGAGTTCGACTTCTCACTCTTCTTCCCTTCCTAAGCGTATAATCTAAGTCAAAAGATAATCAGAATTCATATCAAAACTCTATACATAGCATCCGTGTCGGCATAAACTATCACTACAATAAAATTCAACGATGAAAAACTAACAGTTTTTCATATACACTCACACACAAGCACTGTATATTTGATGATTGAATGGTGGGAAGGCATGAATAAGATAATGATTTTTTATGTAATGAGACTAATGTTCGTCTCTTTGGGTACGTGCAGTAAGCTAAAAGTCCGGCACTTCGATGCCCCAAGACCCAAGAAGAATAGTCGAGCAACCTTTCTAGTTACAACGATCGACATTTTCATGCGATTTTTGAACTGCCCCTTGAATTGGATCCTACCAGATCTGTTGTAGTGAATAGATTAAATTGTCCAACGATTTCGATTAACTGAAACTAATGTTATGGGTATGGACGACATTTCTTATCAGTAGAACGACGCTATCTGCTGCTTGGCTAGTAGGATAATGACTTCATTACGTGATTGCTTTAAAACGAAATCTCTTGTTAAACGATCCTATCTTACATAAGGCTAAACTAGCACAGGATTACTAAATAACATACAAATGTGTGTCTGTTGTTAACATATAACAAACCGTAAACACACAATGCTTTGTGTACTTTTCCTGCTGATTTATTAGCTACTGGAAGATTTAAATCCTGATGGCCAACTACCCTAACATAATGTGTTTATTATATGACCGCCACCATCGATTTGTGTCCACTTAGATTTTGTGAATATTTTCCTTAAGGACTTTTGTTTGAAATCGTTTTTTACGGAAAAGTCACAAGGCATTCGTTATTTTACAATGCATTACTTTGCATTACTCAATACGGAAAGAATTCCGGAACGGGAGGAAAGGTAATGAAAATTTTAGTTTCAAGTATTTTAACACCTTGCTCTCGGGTTATATTAACAATGACATAGTCGGCCAAGTTATCTAAATGCTTTGCACTTTTGAATACTTGTCTTGTCTCTAACCGTATAATAAACTTAGCATACTGTCTAAGAGCGTTGGAGGGTGAAAAAAAGAGGGACATAAAATGTAACAAATTACATCAAAAATAAAATTCATGCATACATATGTTAAAACACGCAAACTATGTACAATGTTCTGAACATATGTGTATATGCACTTATGAATACATCAATGTTTGTTTTTCTTTCTGCGCGCCATCAATTGTTACGAGTTCAATAATGATGTCAATTCGTTTGTAACATAAGACCAGCTTGGAAATATACGCTCCCGATATCGTCTAAGAATCGTAAAGTTGAGATAGAAGGAAAAAACTTATCTTGAGTAAAGTCGTTAGGCGCTTTACACTGACAAATCTAATCTCTCATAATAACTATAAACTTGAAATAAAATAAAGTGAAAAACTTACAAAATTTCATTATATAACTTGATTACAAGGATAAATGCTTTCAATGATATTGATAGTAAACTTGACTTGACTTGAACAGTTATTGGAGCGATCTGAAATTAATTCAGATTAAATTCATTCACTCACTATTCACCAAGCAATTCATTGGCCATAACGGGTATGCAGAATTCGTTCAAAATTGTTTTCACTTTTTTTTTTTACATATATAGATATATCCATGTTTAATACATCTACGTATGTGCGTATGTATGAGTAATGAAAAACTTGCAATTTATTAGCAATAATTGGCAATTTGTAATATATTGTAGAGCACAGCTGTTTCAAAACGCATACATGCACATCCACGTATCCAGAATTATATATAAATGCGGGGTAAATAAATACGTTTTTGCGGATTTCCAAGAAACGATATAAAAGCGTTCTATCCACGCTTTACGCTGCAGTAAACTTTATCCCTCATTAAAACGTAAATAATTTAGTTAACAGATACCTAGTTATATATCAAATGACAAGCACCCGTTGCAAGGAATCGTGGCAAGTGAGGAAGCAAATCGAGTCGCAAAGGAACGACTAACATAGGTGGTAAAGCGAAATATCCATAAGGCAATCATTTGCGGTGATTAGGTAGGTGCAATTGGTTCAGTCCAACAAAATCGTCATTCAGAGAAGCAATCTCCAGTAATTAATGGAGTTGAGGCAAAAACGTCCCCAATGTTTCTATAAGCGTTTATCAGCATCGGGAAAATATTAGCAATACTGAAAGCGATTGGATTTATACCCACCATTTCCAATTTTTCATGCCGTGATCCATGGACATTGCTCTTTTTGCTTCAAACTTTGTGTCATTCGGTGACTGATTGTCGACCTAAAGAGAACTATCTATCCTCATAATTAACGTAAAAACATTAGTTATTCGCTCGATGTGGAATTCATGTGATGGCAGAAAACGACAAAATATACTATGACGTGTTTGTTAATCGTTTCATTTTACAAAGACAAAACCGAAACTTATTTATAGACCTAATATATTAAAATTTTATCTAACTTTCCAGAATATGTTTTCAAATAAGTGAAGGGATGGTGAAGAGATGGATATGCGCGTGGAAATGATTATTATATTCTCCAACGAGTATACTAATGTTGTTATTAAGTTTGAATACCACAAACAGAATCTCTTATCACATCTGGACTATGAATTGATTTTATTTATGGTAGCTTTGATATATATACACTGAAATACTGTATACATAGTTATGTACATTTCGCATGAAATATATTTTTAATAAAAAAAAAAAAAAAAAATTCGAAGAAAATATATTGCAAAATGTATTGCATACATTTAAGCGACAATTACTTTTAAGGCTCGAATTCGTAGAGTAGATCTGGTTGAAAATAACTTTATATATGTAAACTATATCTATATGTAGGTGTGTGTGTGTGTGTGTGTGTGTATATATACAAATTCGAAAAGCTCAACGTTTAGAAAAATTGATTCCGCCGTTTGCTTTCCAATGCAATCATTAATTAAATATAGTTATTAATTAAAATTTTTATGTATGAAAAAGCGATATATTGATGCATTCATACTAATGAGGTTGAAGTACATACATTATACGCATGAGTCATTCAAAATAAAAAAGTTCGGTTACAAGAGGTGAAACGGCATAAATTAATTCATCCAAGTCGACTTACACTTGAAAAAACAAATGAATTTTCTTCTTCGCTACAACTTGGTTTTTTGCATTCAATCGATCCAAAATAACTGAATAATATAATAAAATGCTATCGCAATTTAATTTTCTGATTTTTTGAAGTTAAAATATTTTCTTGAAATTCCAAGAAATCTTTAGCATGCACAACTGGAGACAAATCGATACATAAACTCTATATATTATTCCATACCAAAGTGTTACAAATTCCATAGAAAGGTTTTCATTTCGATGTGACTTCACGTATGTGGCAACCATTGTGGTGGAAAGCTTTCTCTCATTTTTTATTTCCCAATTTTCCTAAAAATCAAATCACGAATGTTTCAATAAGGAATTTGAGCTGAAGTAGTTCTATCCCTTTAAGACTTATGGTATTTTTATGCGAAGGAACGAAAGTTTCCAGCAACGTTATATAATAATTTTTCCGCCTGACAATAACATTGACATTTCAAGTTGCGGACTTTTTAAATTATTCACAAGAAGAGAGGAAAATAGATTTTAGATGTTCGATAAGTATCTCACGTCCCTCTTCCTTTTTTTTTTTTTTTATTTGTATTCGTCCACCCATTTTAATGGGGTCAATATTATTGTAAAAATCCATTCATATGAAAGGACCGAATCTTTTCGGTTTCAATGTGCAAAACATTACTTGCATTACATTACGTTGTATATGTTAAATTTATTTATTTAATTTAAAAAGCATATACGACATTTAATCCATTTGTTCAATTTAAAATTATTTCCTTTCCGCAGCATAGTATCAATAAATTATACATTTAGATAAATAGATAGATATATGGGTGCTTGGGTATGAATGCATATGCATATGAATGGCATAATAATGGGCTTCGGTAAAATCAATTCACATAAATATGTTCATAAACACATTCAATTACATACGTATACATACATATTCATATACATATACAGTTATATTGAAATTATTACTTTAAAATAAAGTTAGCCAAAGAAAAAATATAAATAAGTTTGTTCCAATCTCATCGTAATATAAAATACAATTACTATCTATCGATATATCCAGCTGCCAACCAGCCGACCAATACACACGGATATGCATTCTATTCACACATAGATACGTATACGGTATACGCTTGTATATCTAACATTGATGATATATTAAAATTGTATACCTATCAACGTACCACCGAATGACGCACACAAGTATTCAAAACATCATGCCGAAAAAAAAAAAAAAAAAAAAAAAAAATGGAAAAATTGAATAAAATGAAAATTTTTGCTGCATTTGCGTGATACGAACACATAAATATTATGATTTTTCAAATATACTGTTGATGATATGATTTTGTGTATAAAAATTATTTGTAATTTATATTCACATGAACATGTTCACATACACATTTTTACACATCAATACATGCATATTAAAATTGCATGCATAAATACGCAAAGAATATTTAGGTTGATTTCTTATTCTACACACTCATACAATATTATATATCCCACATTTTATATATACATATATACATATCATAGTTGATATTTAGAAAAAAAAAAAATTTTTTCTACTTATTTACACCCTACATCACTTATGATGGAGACTATATTAAGTATTTTACGGGTATATGTATAGCAGTCGAAAAGACTTAAGATATCGATCACATTCCGAATCAATTTAAGGGTATCTCTCCGTTTGTCTGTCTAATGTCCGTCCATGTTGTTTGTTTTTGTTTACCTTATTGACTGCAAATTTTTGAAATATTTCGAATAAAATCTGATATCTATTTACATTTTTTTTAACCAAAGGACAAACACTATTAAAAATGGATGATGGATGAGAACATTTTTATGACCACTCAACATAACTTATTTTAAAAAAATCGTTCTTCCAAAAAAAGGTTTGCATTTTTTAAAATTAGTCGACAAAAATCGTTTAGAAAATTTGTATCCCATGACACCAACTTCTAAATCCATCTCGGGATCAGGGATGCTATCAGAAGTAAGTCGTTGTATGGCAATATAATCAAATATTTAATACTTTATGCTGGAAGCTGGTTAATAAATAGTAATTTGACGTAACAGCTAACAATACTAAATTTGGTTCCTATTATTATTGTTAATTACGTGGGCAACCCGCACAGCGACCTTGAAAATCTATTGTACTCGCCCTTGCCTCTAGCCCTTCAGTTTTACGATTCCTTTGAATCCCGCCATCTTCTTTGGATCGAAGCACCATACCCTGTCCGGTTCGCCCGACAAATGGTATCTGGTTCTGCAGATAGCTTCACATTCACATAAGATATCTTGTTCAGAGCCTTTAAAATTCCAAAGTCATAGTCGATATGCATTCAGAATTTTACATAAATTGCTTTTCAGGAAAATTGAAAGATATCTTAAAGGTATTTGTCCGTGGGTTGGTAACAGTTCAATAGATTGCTTTTTATTATTTTTGATCCGATCATTTATGTAGCCTTCACGAATGTTTACCAGAGATTCTTAAATCAATTGTAAATCATTGACAACATGTTCAAATTTTCATTTTTCATAAATATATTCTAATTTGTTTTTCACTTCCGTCCGTCATAAGAAACTACAAATTGAGCAGGCGCCCCATAGGGATTTATTTTTCATAAGAACAACAAGTCTAGTAAATAGATCTATAAGATTTAAATTTCCGACGGTTATAAATGTTCCATTTCCTTACGAACGCTTATATGGAAGGGAGATCAAAAAGTTACCCACGTTCGACCCAATCTATGCACATATTACTGACACATAGCGTTTTCTGCCAAGTAATTTTGAAAATTGTAGTTTCCTTCATACAACGAGCTTTCATAATAACGCGTTATATGCGGAATGATCACAGAAGTGATGAAAAGCAATTCATTTTCTTGAGCGTCCTTCCTTCAGCTGAAGCATGTCAGTGTACCAAAGTTCACTAAGATATCTCAGAAATTGCGACCTGTGAGTTGGACATAACAAGATATAGACAAATATCAGCACGGACGAGCAGACAGACACGCTTATTAAAGGTTAAGTCTTAATAAAAATGGCTTAATTGATAAAAGTCGAGTGTATCTTAAGTACTTCTGGGTTATACATACATTCGTACAGAATTAATATTCCTTGTACCATAGGTGGAATAGGATATAATAATTGGAGCGCCGAGAATACATAACTGAATAAATACGTAATATAGCGTTCGATATGATATATTTGATCTATTGTTTCAATAAGCATAGGGATATTATTTGGAAGTGAATTCACACAAAAAAAACCCTTTTTAACGGAATTGACTTTGATAACTGAAAGGTGTACCAAAGTAAGCTTTAAGTAAGCGAGCTGATAATTACTAATATAATCAACTTAGGGGCCTATTATTATTCACACCTGTACTCAAAGTTGTTCACAACCACTGCTTCAACGGTTATCTAAATTATTGTATTGCAGGACGCATTAGTTTCGCTCAAGCCTTTTTATTTCCCTTTTGCGGTATAATCCATGACCGAAGGATGTATCCATTTTGTCAAAACATATGCAGAAGAAAGGTTCAGACTCCGCACAAATTATATATATTCTTGATTTAGCCATGTCCGTCTGCCCGTCTGTGTAAGATCTGTTGTAAATATTCTCCTGGGCGATAAGTTGAAGCTATCGACTTGGAATTTGACAAAGACATTGGAAGTTCTTGCATGCAGGTTGGTATTGGAAATGGGTTCGAAGGCTACACCTACAGTGTTACGTAATCTGAGAACGCCTCTGTTATTCAAAAGGAATAAAAAATTGGTTTTTTGCTCATTACTCATGCACTACAGCAGATAAATCTACAAGAAGTTGAATATGTATTGTAACACGCACAAACATGCTTTAAAAACCCCATAAAATGGGTAAATTTTCGATCAGTTACAGATTCGGAATGAACCTAACGATGTCTGTCAGTTGGTCTTTCTATCTGTCCGTCTGTCTAACTTTGCAGTATCTGTGGTAAACATTCTTCCGTTTGCCTACAAATTTGCAAAAGAGTTTGACAATGGCCCGAACAAGACAAAAAACACGCTCACAACACCCACGCGTCTATACAACCAAACCCGAGAACACCTCTGCTTTCCATGTCTTTTGCTCATTGCTCATAAGCTACAGCAAATACAAAATATAAATTTCCCAAAAACTATTCTACAAAAATTGAAACAATCAGCCACGCTCACGCAATATTGTGGCGTATGCGTTAATTTTTTTACATTTTTTTCAATCTCTTATACGATAACGATGATGGATATAAAAACTTGGTTTGTTTTTATTTTTATATGAATTAAAAAAAAAAAAAGTTTTCTTTGCTAACACAACTAAAAATCTCATTATTCTGGCATGTATTTCTTACAATAAGCATTATCGCCTGAGTGACCAAGTAGGCTAAGAGCCTCGACTAATAGCTTAATAGCTTAATGGTCGTGCGATGAAATTTTTCAATAAAGCCGATAGCCTCAAATGCTAGTGCTTTAAGACTTTAGTCTTACAATTTCTTCCTCTGACTAATGATAATGACAATATAACAAGCATTATATACAATGACTTATAATGGACAAAAGAATATCTTCGTTATAGGATTTTCAAATAGTATTTTTCAACGTCAAACATTGAATGATAAAGTTAATATGCTGACTTTGTTGCTGGTGGGCCAAAATAAACATGTCGTAATTAACTTTTCCCACTTTCATTATTTCATGCAAATATTTGTCATAAGAAAAAGTACAAAAAAATACAAAAATTAATTTCCGTTTCATAAAGAATGTTATTTTTGATTATTGTTTCCTTTTCTGCATCTCCATATCACTTTCCTCTTTCACCCGCTCTCTCGCTTTCTCATCTATCCTTTATTTCTTTTTCTCTCCTCTTGCATGCAGCTCATATGCATTAAGAAAAAGTTATTGATAGAGCGCCAATTCTTTTCTTGCTTCTACCTTAAAATACATAAAATCGAAAAAGTGAAGGAAATGCTTAAGTCACGGTCATAACTTGACCATACTTTCAATTGTATGTATAGCTATATATGTCGTCGGTGCTATTTCTTATTCTACCAACCATTGAGATAATAGAGGTATACTAGATTAATCTTTAATCTTGTAGTCAAACATATGCATATACGTATTGATCGGCATGACCCTATCTGCCTTTCGGTTTATCTGTTAATCCATTTAGTGACCATATTCGGGACGTTACAAATTCAAAATATTCAGATAAAAAACTAAAATGTTGTTGTTTCAAATACATGCCAAATAAGCTAAGTACTATAACTGTAGCTGCATAATCAAACGCAGATACTGATTTAAAATTTGATACACGACGATATATGCTGAAACCAACTAAAATTTCGATGTAGAAATGATTTTGATTAGCCAAACGACAAACTTGACAATTTTTATGCATTAATTGAGAGTGATGAGTATCAAAGATTCGTATAAGGCGAGTGAAATTTTCATATTTGTTTTCTTCGTTATATTCGTTCATAAGCTAAGTACTGGCAGGCAATAAATCAGACGCCCATAAGATTTATGACGGTTTTTTCTAGTTAGAAATTTTCGTTAACGACTTCTGCCACTGGTGGATGCTGCTGCCGCAATCGTACTCCTTTCATATTACATGTGACAAATTTAAATTTTTGTATTCACACACAAAGATATATATATATATAAAATTGTTTAAATGTTTGTACGCCCGGCAAGCAGCGTGAACAACAAAATCAATTTGGTAATGTTTATCCTTCTTTTCGTTTATAGACATCACACGATTAAATAATTACTTAATATGCGACCATCTGCTGATTTTGAATATTGCTTAAGACAAAAAAAACGTCAGAAAATTATATTCAATTGCGTCAGTTAAAAAAAAAAAACAAAATTCCGATAACTCTAGAACGTTGGGACATTTCTATACAGGCACTATATGATCATACAACATGTGTAGAAATGTCTTTATTTGCATCTGTGATAGTTTATGCCATAAATAAATAAGACAACTAAAAAGTGGAGGTAAGAGGAGGTTTATATTGTACTACAGGCGCGCCAGTCCGCCAACTTGGTTTTTGCGACCGAGAGAAATGAACTGAAACCCTGAAACACAGTTGGAAAGACGGACGAACTTATATGACTAGACTAAGATAAAACTTGACATCGATGCTTATGGCTGTCGCAAAAGTTTTTCACAAAATAAATACATTCCCATCCTCCGTCAGGGATTACTGGTTATAACAAGTGAGCTTATCATGGAAATAAAAAAGACTTTCCGTCTCCGGCTCGAAACTGTACGAGAAATCTTTCAATTTCTTGGTGCTATGAGATAAGAGCCATTGTTATTGTTCAGCGACAAGAAAACAGTTAGCGAATCCGGCTGAAAAAAGTGCTATACATAACAAAGTTATTTGCAGAAGGAAACCTAACAACATATGAATTTTTATTTATCCGTAATGCTGATTCGGAGCAACCTTTGGATTCCACAGCAAGAAGAAAGCTGGCAACAAAAACATGTTAAACGCTTAGCTGAACGACTATGAGACAATAGCAATAGGTTCCAAGTAGAAAATTATACGTCGAATATTTTACAAATCTCTTTGCCAAAACATGGCCTTTGACTAAGCAGTCGGTTACAATTCGATTACACGATGATATTGATGCAAACACCGAGAGTAGATCAATTCAAAAATGATATTCTAGAAAATTCTAACGGGTCGACAATGCTAAGACGAAAGCATTAGAAAAATCGTTGGCAAATCGAGGTGAACACCTTACTTTTGCAAACACTATAAGCTACACATAAAAAACAGAAAATTAACAACCCGTAGGAAGTGAAAAGTGAAAGTGTTTCTGACAAAGTCTGCATATTGTATTAACTGCGTTAAGTTGAAAAAGAGGAATGACAATCATTTGTGAGAAGTGAGGCGCGTGCAGGTAATTCAATTAATTAAAGTCAATTAGAGTGCAACATAGTCGGCTGAATAAAAATGGTCAACTCGCGCTTACTTAACGCTTTTAGTTAACGCAGATAAATTCGAGAATCCGAAAAGAAATATTGCAAATATTTTTTTTACATAACTAAGAAATAATTATAAATAATTACAAATAATTAATGCATTAAAGAAAATCACAAATAATAAAACATTACCGAGTTTACAGTTTCATTGTATGTATTGTATTGATAATAATACTAATAATAACAGTAATATTAACAATATTAAATAAAAGACAACACTTGGAAAGAGACATAACATGTTACGAGGTAGGCCGCTTAACAAGTAGGAAAATTATATTCGGTCGTGGCCGAATCTTTTATACTCGTCACCATTATCCTATAAAAAGAGAAGAACTACATGTTTACACGTTCCAAAAGCGGAAAATTATATGCTGGGAGCGTTGTAGGCGTGTCTCTTGACCAATCTAAGTCTTTTTCAAATTCTTTTGCAAATTTATAGGTGATATCGTCATTTTCGCGAACGGGAGAATATTTCTCACAGATATATCTGCACAGTTGGGCAGATGGACGGACGGGCATGCTTAGATGCACTACGAACTTGAAACTGAGCAAGAATTTATATATTATAATTTATGAGGTTTTTGAATCTGGTTCCTGCGCGTTACAAAGGTATTCGAAAAAAAAACAAAATAAATTTGAAGATACTATAATATTGGGGGGGCGTGGTCAAATGTTCCCATTTTCATACAGGCACAACAGCATTGCCCATAGAATATGGATTCGAATTTTGGTAAATCTATCTGCTGTAGTTTATGAGTAATGAGCAAAAAAACAATGTTTTATTCATATGTGGAGATAAGAGGTGCTCTCAGTTTACATAGTGCTGTACACATGCCTTTCGGCCTATTTGGCGCATTTTCAATACCAACCTGCGTGCAATATTTCTGACAATTTTGAAATCGATAGCCTCATTTTTGCGGCCCGAAAAATGTGTACAGCAGATATTACACAGTTAGGCAGACGGACATACTTAAATCGATTCAGAATTCGCTGTTGATCACGAATGCGTATATTTTATGGGATCTCTGAGGCTTCCTTGTGGGCGTTGAAAATGTTTTGGCAAAATGAACATACCTTCGCTCATTGGTCAGTGAGGTCAGAGTATAATAAAAGAGTATTTTTGGTATTTTTTTGGCTGAGAGGAAAAGTAGGAGAATAATAATATTTGAGGAGGTTATTACGCGTACTAGAAAATAAAATTAATTTTACAAAGTGTTAAAAAATGGCAACTCTACAGCCTTTCTCTAGAGACATCTTTAGCTCGGTGTGCTTTGTAGCAAACATTTTGAGCATAACTGCTCCAAATTTGCATTAAAAAAGAAAAAGAAAAGTCATTTAATTGAATTTAATTTCCATAAATACAGAATTCAGCTACAGCAAAAATGCAGCTGAATTGCGCAATTCATACATTTGAAGGCTTAACTTAATCGCCACTTAAGTAAAAACGGCTTAAAACAATAGACAATTAATACAAGCAGGATTCCGAATAATATGCTTTAACTATTAGGTTAAGTAAAACATTGACAGCGCACAGGCATTAAAAAGAGGTGTGTTAATGGATGCAAAAGGTTCGGATAAAGAAATAAAGTTATACAACTCATTTAGATTGCTATAGAGAGTCTTGCATTGGCTAAATTTTAGCAAAAATAAAAACTTCCTTGTGAGACAGGAACGAAAAGGAAATCAATTGCACTCAACAAACAAAGTTTTGACCAATTTTGTACCAATTTTTTCTATTAGTCTACGATTCCAGGACCATAAAACTGCCCTTCCAAGTTCGAATATTCCTGCTCTTTTTCTTTTCTTGAATATTCGCAGCATCTGTCAAAGATCGCTCAGCTTTCTTGATGCGGTTAGCGTCGCTTTCAATTAACAAACTGTATTTTGTCCAATTATTAATGTCCAATATCCTTCTTCAAGGCTTTGATGAATACTAGTCATACCGTACAGCAAAGTCGGTCACTCTGTCCACGACATTTTGCTTGTAAAAAATTCCGAAATTTCAAGGAGAGACATTCTGTGCGAGTAATGTATTTTTGTTCTACTTATTCTAAAAGAGTCAAAGCGTCTATTAACCAATAAAACAATTTTTTTGGAAAAATTTATAGTGGTCTACCCTGTTAAGAACTGCTACAAATCATTTGCCCGTTAAGTTCAAAATGTAATGTTGCATTTTACAATAATGGAAAGCAATTTTATTAAGGTACATTTTCAAAATTTTGTAATAAGATAAACTACTGCCTTTGAACAAAAATGAGAATTGGTTTTTAGTGGAAAGCAGTTGCGCCTTTTCCAAGTCGATATACTAAGCAATTCGTTGCGGCACAAAGCAAATATGAAAAACTATGAAGAACACAATAATAAAAAGTTAAAGTCACAGTCAGACAAGGCCGACTGCTTCATAGCCCATAATAATTAGCTTAATACAATTCTTCGATTCAGTTTCTGCCAGCAAATGTAAAAATGACATTGTATTTCATGAGAACTGTTATGTGGACAAGGTCTGAAAGCGTGAACCGACAATCCGTCTCAATTGAATAAAGTTAACTTCGTAATTGACTTTTGCGCTTAATGTTAATAATTTTCTTCTTTCATTTTATTAATCATGCGATTGCTTTCATCAGCGATTTTCCGTTCTTTGTTTCGTTCGTTAATGGCTAACTAAAGAAAATCGTACAGTTATATTTAAGTAACTGTTATGTTGCGAAATAGATTTTTTATTAACTAAATGCTAATAGCGGCCCTTGTTGTAATAGAAAGGCGCCTTTCCAATTAACTCTTATACAGGATGCGAACTAAAAAAATTTCATGAATCACAATTCATCATAAAATACTACAAGTTAATCCTTGCTGCTGAGTGAAAGCTTAATTGTGTAGGAAGAGCGGTTTTCGCGTTCATTTCGTATGCTGGAATACCATCTTTCACGAATTTTTGTGATGAAATAATGAAAATGAAAAATTTTTTCTTATAATGACTTTTTCAAGAATAAAGATTTTTCACATGAATGATCAGAATTCAAGCAGGCAGGCAGACGGTTAATTCAGAAGCTATTTCTGAAAATGATTAATATTCCGAAAAAACAGGGTATATAACTCATGTCATTTTAGGCGTTACATACGTCCGCGTAAACTTAATATACCTTAAGTGCAAATGTTGTAGGGTATAACAATACTCGAAACTTAATAAATTTACGTACCTACTTTGTTGAGAGTATTGTGTCAACCACAATTTATATTACACTCTATGAAGCTTTTTTAGAAAGTAACTGTTTATACGCTTAAGCAAGCAACCAAGAAACAAGCAAACAAACTGCTATAAAAATGTTTTCTAATAACAAAAAAAAAAAAAAAAAAAAAAAAACAAGAATTTTTTTTTTTTTATGTCGAGAGTTTTTCTTCTCTTTCTTTTTATTATTTTCGTTTTTTGTCGTAAAAACACAACTAAAAAACGCTGCATTACAAACGTAATTGAAATTGGTTTTTATTTTAATAAAAGAAAAAAAAATTCTCTTTATATTGTTTTCGTATTTTTTTTTAACACAAACCGCAGAGGCAAAAGTGAAACTATTTGCATCTTTTATTTAAAGGGAAAATTTATGAAAATAAACTCCAAAAAAGCAATCGAGGAAATTGTAAATGGAATACGATAGAAGTAAAAATGAATGGCAATGCTACGCGTAAAATTGCAACTCAGTAATTGAAAGATATTTAGAAAAAATCTCTTTTGAAAAAATGGATAAAAAATCCATGTAGACATTAACCATACCATGCCCCATGCACCTAAATTCATATGACTAGGAAGGACAAAAACCTATATTATCTTCTGAGGAATTTCTGCTATCCATAAGCTAAATGAATTAATTGTAATCATATCAAAATTTTATATTCCCCTTATTTAGTTTCAGACGTGTTTCACATGCTCGGGGGTAACCAAGAAGCGGCGTTAACCAAACACATATAATACAAACAAAATGTTAACTTTCTGACTCGATTTTTACATTTTTCAACTTCTCGACAACGAAAAAATGAACAAAGAACACGTAATAATATCATAGACTATTACATACCCTACACCTCTCCGCCTAGTACCATAATTTCCATGAAAGTCCACCTAAATTTTCTCTTCACACAAGAGTTTGCGTGATAGCACCTATATAAATGTGGGTCGAAACAAAATAGATCTACGCGAACCAAATTCCCTACCGTTAATTTTTTGCTGAAACGCTTCTATAAATTATTAACATATCATAAGATATCTTATATGGAGTGGTGGAAGAAATAGATCCATGTGGCTCAAATTAAGTCCACTTAATTTTTTTATTTAATTACTTTGATAAGCAAATTTTGATTACAAAAAAATAGGAGTTAGGTTTTTCTGGCATATAAGGGTTTGCGTTTCTTGAGAATCCTTATAGGCGATGGCATCGAAAAAATAGGTCCACGTGGTCCAAATTCGGTAAGGTAGATTTCATTGTTAATTTACTATTATGAATGAATTTTCACCGCTTTCTTCACATTGGAAATTCGACCTCTTTACCATATAAAGCTGTAGTTCACGCAGAAACAGTTATATGAGACGTGGTTGAAAAAAGTTTTCACTCCAATCTAGAATGCCAAAATACTACTACTTGGTCAGTTTTGCTGAGAAATTTTGAAACTTGCAATTTTTTCCCATATAATAATTTTTCAGAATAGTGCGTTATATGGGTAGTGGTCGAAGAAGTGAACCGATCGGAACCATTTCCTATATCGTTCGTCCGTGGGTTAAAATACGGCACAGTGTAAAATTTCATAAAAATACCTCAAAAATTGCGTCCTGTAGCTTGAATACAAATTTACATGGACAGATATCCGACGGACAGACATGCTTAGATCAATCAAAATCATACACTGAATTCACCGGTATAATAAAAGGTGTGTCTATCTTAAGCCCCTTCGCGTGTTACATACGTCTGGACTAACTTAATATCCCCTGTATCACAAGTGTTATAGGATATAAATATAATCATAAATCGATATCATAATTGTGTGACTAGAAACCGTAGAATAAAATCAACATGAAAATGAAGGAAACGGTCTAAGAAACATTTTGCTTTCTTTTAAACGCCTTGATTGTGATTATTCTCAAGTTTGAAGAGATAACGTTTAAAGAATATGAATTAGATTCTAGTTCTCTCCTATACCATTATTTGCACCCTACATTGATTGCAGTATAATACATCAGTATTTGCCAGGGAATTTGAGCAAATGTTTTGAAATCGTTAATCTTTTCTAAAGTTTTTCATTTGTGTTAGCAAAAAGGAGAGGAAATTTTTCATCTCAACGCTTGAAAATTCCAGTTATTAATAGAGAAAGGAAAAACCGATTGGCAAATACCACTAATCAATCTAAAACCATGTTAATCTCCAGTGAGGGCAAAATTAATATATTCGCATTTCCGATGTCCGATTATGCTCACCGTATGGCATTGTCGTTTGTACTAAAAAAACTTAACTGCATACGGCTCACAGACAAGTTGGACCTATGATTCGATTTAAATCAAATAATTATACTTCCTTTCTTATTTAAGCATTTTTAGATGTAGATTGCGCTGAATGTCAACTGTGCGTAAAGCCCAAAATAAAATCGTCAGAGACAACCCATACTCCAAATAAGATTCTAAAAGAGTGGGAGTGTTCTTTCCTTTTCGACTGAGTTTCCGATCTCAATTTATGATTCGAAAAATCATTTAATAAGCGCATATTGGTCAAGAAGACTTGTGAGAACTAAAATCGTGTCTCATTTCGATTCCACACCTGGACTTAAGCTTAGTCTATGTTTACATAGCATCTAGTAAGTCAAGCCTAAATGCTGTATGTTTATGTGGAAAGTGAGCTGTGTTCATTGCAATAAGAGAACGTACACGAGGTATATTTAAGAGAGAAGAACGCTCTCATTCGAAATGTAGTGTTTTTCAATGTGGAACCAGCGACCTATCAATAGTGACGATATCTATATATCATTCTACATTCGCATTGAGCGGAATGTTTGTTGTAAGTGATAAAGGTTTTGAACACGATCAGGCAGATTATTAACATACATCGTAATCGATACGAATTTAATTTCTATGCTTGAAAAAGCAATCAATCCAAAGGAAATGAAGATAGTCTTTCTCCTTCTTCTCTCTGACTGACTGCCTGAAGTGTTTGGAAGCCCTGATCACTAGTTCGAGATTTGTCAACGGTTTTTCTCTGTATTGACACAACTTTTCCATTGAGTGTTACCCGAAGAGTCTTATAGCGGAAGTTAAGTGAAGTGGCCGACAAGTATAAACTTTGTTTAGTTTATTAAAGCTTTATATCAAGAGAAAATCAGAGAATCGCAAATTGTGTCAACTAAAAAGATCACAAATTATTAGAATACAAGATTACAAGTAACTGAAGATAATTGAATAAAACTGTCTTGACGTACTTTCAAACTACAATGTGTTTACTTACAGAGGGATTTAGTTAAATCTGTTTAGTGAATCTCGGCTATAATGAAATAGTCTTGGACGGAATCTCCAAAAGATGAAAGCTTATCTCGTGTATTTTGCTTCTTTCGCATTTATATTTCATTAAGGGCTTCTTGAATCGATATTGATCAATAATCCTATAACTTTTTCAGTTTTATCTGATTGGTATCATGTCGTGCAGTTGTTAGTCGTTCACGAATGTCTTTAACTGCGGATGAATGAAGTACTGATAAAAAAATACAACTACTTTTTGTACCCTACACCGCTTGTGGTACGGGGTATATTAAGTTTATGTGAACTTACATAACACCCAGAACTATTTAAGATAGATCCACTTTTTATCGTATCGATCTAACATTATCTGCCCATCTGCTGTCTGTCCATTTACTTTTGTATTCAATCTACCGGTCGCAGTTTTTAAGATATTTTGATGAAATTCGGTACACTAACGTACTTTAGCTCAAGGATGAACGCTATGAAAAATGATTCGGATCGACCACACTCCATATAAAATCTTATTGTGAAGAGTCATTATATGGAAACACTACCAACTTTCAAAATTTGTCAACAAAACTCACTGAATAACGGTACTTTGACATTCAAAAGTGATATGAAAAATTTGATTCGGCTGGGACAACATTTTAAGCAGCCTATCATAGAACGGCTCCTACGAAAACGGAACCTTTCCAAAATTTCTTGGTGAAAATTGATTCATAATAGCAGTTTGGGAAACTTGGGCTATGTAGGTCTATCTTTTAGACCACTACATATACATAGGGACTATCATGAAAAACAAGCTCTTATAGGGAAACAAAGTCTAGTTTTTATAACAGAAGCTGATAATTAATAAAATTTGTTGGAAGTAAATTAGGCTTTCTAAATTTTGGAGGACCCCATGCAATGTTTCCGGCATCCTTTAATATACGGGCTTTCGTGGAATGTATGACTTTGCATGAAAATAATTAGTAACTGTTGGCATATTATTACCAAAACGAGTGAATAATTGTATTAGATGAAGTGGTAGTGAGTATGTAGAGGTCGACCTTGCCCGACTATAATGTTCTTATTTGTTTTCATAATAAAATGAATTTCATACCAAAATAATTCTTTCCATATTCAGCAACTTAAACTAATATATAGAAATAGGAGACATTTGTGAACGATGCGCCTATTATTTTGCCAATCGGTGCTATTTTAGTGTCAAATTTTTTAGATAACATTTTAAAAAAATACAGAGACAAACTTTCGCTAATACTTTTTATGACTTGTTTCTTGTAGACTGACGACATTATGCGCCGATGTTTAGCTTCTTTTTCTTTTTAATATTTCCAGCTTGGATTGCTTGAGTTAAGATAAAATTAACGGTTAATCGGACCTTACGATTATTATAAATCAGCTATAGAACGAGTTCAGCTGCACCCTCGGCTGATGAATAAAATAATTTTATCAATATCACTGTAATCTCTCAAGCATGCCAACTTAACAACGAAGAGAACTTTATTCTTTTCTTTCCTATTTTTTCCTCCCTTTTTTGTTTTTTTATGTTGTTGTCGTATTTTATTCATTTTATATATTTAATTAAACGTAGTAAAATTTTTATCTGTTGTTTGAGTAACAAATCATTAAAAGTTAGTTTGCGTTTTAGTTTGATTAAATCTTTAACAGAATGAAAAAAAAAATTCCTCTAATAATTCCTATAATGAACTACGAGTAAACCAAATTACTTGAATTTTTAAAAACATGGAGTTCACTGTTGACATTCACTTGATTTGTACAAAAACTAAATTTACATTGTGGTGATGATGCTGATTGCCGATGCTGTAGCTGTTGATGATGATGATGATGATGATGATGATGACGAGGATTTTGTTATTCTGTACAGCAGACTCGCTCTTTATATTTATTTCAAAATGGCATAACACCGGATAGCTCAAGTAATTGTAAAGTATTCCAAAGTTGCATTAATTTTCTAACAAGTGGCTATGTTTTGTTTTTCTCCTTTTTTTTTTTTTGTTTTTTTTTTTTTGCTCTTGCCTAAAAAGTTGTTGAGTAAGAGTTTTTTTTTTTTTTTTTTGTTTTTACATAGAAAAATAATTAGAGTTTATTATTTTAATAAGATTAAAATTTAACAAGCAACGGAGAGGAAGTCGACAGAAGCGAGTAAAAAGCACCAGTACGTTTAAAAAATATATACATTTTTTCTTTTCTTTTTTTTTGAGTTTCCCATCAAAATGTTTGACAATTTTATCATTCCGTTTTGAATGAACACATAGGCGATCAATCGACTACATTTAGAAAAAAAAATTCGATATACCCGTTTCTGATGGGTATTCTCAGCCAGAATTTAATATATATGTTTTGAAATTTTTCAGAAATGTCATAATATTTTATTCAATAGGTTGCAATTTATCTACGATTTCAATACAAACATGTAGCGGTTTATGTTAGCCAGTTGATTACAGAAAATTTTAGGCTCTTCTTATTACCTCACGTCTTGATTACCCAAGATTCGCTTTAAGATACGTAGAATTTGCTTCCTCAATATGCAAAAGTATTTCAGATAAGGGGTTTTGGTTGATTTGGTTCTCTAGAAAGATATTTGAAAGCACTGCAGTGCCCCATCCTACCGATATACAATGTAACGACTTTTCAAAATGAGTTTTTATATGTGGCAAGTGATTGAAAAGGTCATCCGATCCGAATCATTTCTGAGAGCATTCGTCTTTGAGCGAAAACACGTTAGAGTATGAAATAAAAAATCAAAATATTTTTAAAATGGCGGCGTGTAGATTAAACACAAGAAAAGAAGACGGACGGACGAATAGACGGACGAGTAAGCTTATCGGTATAACCAAAGGTCATTCTGAGCATTGTATATATCGGCACAAAGTTAGTATGCCTTTGAACCCTTACTGGTGCAGGTGATGTAAAAATGAGTGTAAAAATTTATTTTTTGTTATATTATTATTATTTAACATATTTAACGTATTATAAATTATTTATTCATTTATCAAATAATTTTCAAACATATTTTTAAACGCTACAGCTTGACATATGTCTAATATTTGCTTTTTTCCAAAAAACCTGCAAGTCGAAATGCCCGCCATCGACAGCCACATTAAGGACGTCTCTTTAATAGCAGAAGGTACAAAGGGTTTTTATACTCATCACCGTAGGACGAGGGACATATTCATTTCAAAACGTTTGCAACGGCCAGAGAGGAAGTTTCAGAGGCCCAACAAAGTATGTATATTTCTGATTAGCATCAAATTATGAATGAATTTTAGCATGTCCGTCTGCCAGTCTGTGTGATATATGTTATAAAAATTCTCTCGGCTGGAAGTTCATGCACGCAGGTTCATATTGGAAACGGGTGGAACCGGTCAAAACGCACGCCTACAGTACCATATAAACTGAGAACATCTCCGATCTTAAAAAGGGACAAAACATTGGTTTTTCTTATTCATTACTATATTATAAACTACAGAAGATTAATTCTGTGAGCGATGCTGTTGTATCTGATTGAAAATGGGAATATTTGACAACGCGTAACCGATATTATAGTGTATAAAAATTTAATAATTTTCTTAAATACCCTTACCACAGAAGCAAGCTTCCCAACCCGCGTAGTGCATATAAATGCTTGGCCAGTTTCAAGGACGGAATGCATGAACTGCCCTATTGTGTAGTATCCCTTTCGCAAAAATTCAGATATCGCTAACAAAAGAATTTGAAAATGGCCCGAGCAGGACAAAGAATACGACCACAACACCTACACATCTATGCGACCAAAACTGAGAACGCCTCTGCTTTCTGCGGCTTTTGCTCGCTGCTTATAACATGCTGCAAAGACACGATGGAAAGTTGTGAAAACTTATTCTAGAAAAGTAGAAAAAAATCAGTCCCTTCCACCCAATTTTATAGAGTGTGCAAAATTATATTTTTCTTTTTTTTAATCCTTCATGGAATAACGGGTGATGGATGTAAAAGATTCGGTCGCAACCCAATATAATTTTCTCACTTGTTTACTATTAAGTTGATTATATAAATAAATTATCCGCATTTCGATTTATACGATTTTGAGAACAATACTAAATATGCGCGCCTGCGCGAAAAAGCTCAGGACTTTCTTTACTCTCAAATAAAGAAATAAATTAAAAAAACTATTAATTCTCTAACACGATATCTCACTTAAAAAAAAAAATCCGTAATCATTTACATATACATTTACAAAAATAAAAAATAAATGAATTATTATGCGCAAAATATGTGTCTATTATTATATTATTTTATTTATATACATAATGCAACTAAATACTTCAGGTGGATAAGAAAAATGGGAAATGAAACTTTTTTTTCTGGCTTAGATCCAATTTTTTGACTACTCCTACTCTAACTTGTTATTATTGTTTCTAAGCAACTGCATACAAACATAACGTCATATATATGAATTATAATATAATCAAAGTATCAAACATATACATATTTAAAATAATGTACCCGAAAGAAGCGCACGTAATAGCATAATTAAAATATTATTACACAAGCAAGTCGTCGCATACCATTACATTTCTCATATGAAAATTAGTTTAAGGAAATGTTTTCATATTTCAATTTAATTCGAATTTTTTACCCACCACAGAGCGAATAATCAATTTATTAAATGATTGTAATATAATGTAATCTTCATGAGCGTGAGTAGAGAGAGATACATATAATTTTATCCAGATTCTATCTGCTTGACCGCCTGTCTAAATTATGATTACGAGTGTAAGATTTTCAAAACCTAAGAGGGAAAAAAATTGCAGTTAAATGCATTACCTTTCTTAGTTTAAGTGTATGAACATAAATAAAATTCAATGAAGATCTTATATCAATTTGTCAATCGAGAATAGAGAAATGCAGTGAATTCATTCTATTTTCTTGTTATACCCTGCACCGTTTGTGGTTTAAAGTGCGTTAAGTTTATGCGGACGATAGTAACATCAAGAAGGAGTTTAAATAGACCCATTTTTTTTTTACACCGATCGATTCAGAATCAATTGCTAATTGTCTGTCCGTCCGTCTATTTGCTTTCCCTTGTTCAACCTAAAGGTCCGGTCGCAATTTTCGACATATTTCGATAAAATTTGATCCACTGACTTGTTTCGACCCAAGGACAAAGGCGATTGGAAACTATTCAGACGTCGTTACTGGAGATATTTTGGCAAAATTTTGACAAAAATTGTTCTTCCACGTTATGAAAGAAAAAAATATACAATTTTAAAAATTTCTTAACAAAAAGCGCTCATTGACAGCATTTCGTTAAAATAAATTGTAAAATTTTGATTAATTAAGTCAACTTTTTTAAGCATTACAAGCATGATAAATCTAAAAGACCTCAGTTGATGAGTGAACACCGCATTTCCGAAAAAAAAGACGGTAATAGTAACAACAGCAGCAACGAAAGCGAAACCAAAAAAAAAAGGGGAAAAAAAAGTAAGAAACTTATATTCGGTAAAAATCGAATCTTTCGTAGTCAAGATCGTTATCCTAGAAAAGACAAAAAAAAGTAAAATAAGTAAATTTTCATGCCCTGTAATATGGAGTGGAGGAGGCCGTTTTTTTTATTTTCAAAATAAAAGTGATACTCACATAGGCGCGTGGGCGTTGCAAGGCTGTCCTTTGAAAAGTTCAGATCACTTCCGAACTATTTTGAAAATCCTAAGTTCTGCGAACAGGAGAATTGTTTACCTTAGATACTGTACAGTTGGCTAGAAGCACAGATGGACAGACGGCCATGCTTAGTCGCATTCCAAACACGAAACTGTCCAATAATTTATATACTTTATGGGGTTTTTGAAGCTTGTTTCTCTGCGTTATAAAGATGTTGAAAAAAAATTAAACTTTGGTACACCATAATATTGAGTAAGCGTGGTCCATTTTTCCCACTTTAATACAGATACTGCAGCATCGTCCCTAGAATATACGTTCCAATTTTTGTAAACATATCCGCCACAGTTAACGACTAATGAACAAAAGCATAATTTTTGATCCCTTTTGGAGAACAGAGGTGCTCTCAGCTTACGCTTTAGGCGTGTGGTTCATTTTCAATATCAACCTGCTTGCGTTATAAAGGTATTGGAAAAAATATTAAACTTTGATACACTATAATGTTGGGTAGGCGTGGTCAATTTTTTCCTTTTTGTACAGGTACTACAGTATCGCCCGAAGGATATTCTTTCCAATTTTGGCATGTTTATCTGCTATAGTTTATGAGTACTGACCGTAAAACCAATGTTTCATCCTTTTTGAACAGCGGTGTTCTCAGATTACGTGGGTTTGTAGCGTGCATAAACTTCCATTGTTTATGACAAATTTGAAATCGGTAGCTTCATTTTTGCGGCCAGGAGAATGTTTAGAACAGACATAACATGGACGGACAGACGGCCAGACGGACAGATGAACTCTATTAAATCAATTCGGAATTTGATGCTGAACAAGAATATGAAGCCTGTGAAGTTTCGTTCTGAGCGTTGCAAATGTTTTGTCAAAATGAGTATACCCACGATCCTTGGGTGATGGGTGTTAAATATTTAAACAAACCTAAATGTCTGTCCTTCGTAAAAGTAGTGTAGTATGTTATCCATCACATTTGTTTAATCGATTATCCAAACAGATTAGCCCATCTCCGTCCCCCCGTTCCCCCACCGCAGGAGGCTAATACAGTGCGTTTGTGCGACTATGATAAGTGTGTAAGAATTGTCAGAAGCTCGCTTTAAGTAACAAGCAAACATAATAGTACTCAGTCAGCAATGAAAAGCAAGCAAACTCTTTTCAAGTGACATTTGAAGACCAAAACTTGAATTATTAATGCCTGTCGTCGAATCTTGAACACCCGCATGGTCGAAAAATTGTTTCGTTAACATTGGACATGGCAATGCATCCATGAAGATCATTATTTTTTGGTTTCGGACATGGGTAAAAGATCGTGTTAGCTTATGGAATTTCAAATTGTTTTTGGTGAAAAAATTGTGAAAAAAAAAAAAGTTTAATCTCTCGTTTCCGGCGATTGCAATCTCTTGGAAATTACGGATCCGTTTATCGATGCATTTTGCCCATTTACTGATTTTTTATGCTTGTTTAACTCACGAATATATTTATCGGGATGTAAATTTCTTTATATTTATTTTTATAAATTGAGGAATGCGAACGAGTAAGAAAGAGGAGATGTGAACAAACGGATGCATGAGCAATCAAACTTGGAGTTTTACAATGGTCAGGAAACGAAATGATTGTTCAGAGTTACAAACAAAATGTAAAAATAGGTTACTCGTCGCCATTATGGGGCATAAATAAAAACCATAAAATGTGAATGAATGAATGGCTTGTAGAAGAAAATTAATATAACTAAAATAACAAGCGCACTTAATTGAAGATCCCTGTGAATAAAAAATCAAATTTTCATCTTAACTGTGCGCCTTTTCTGTTTGCATTTCTCTAAATTTTCATACGCAAAAAAAAAGGTTCTTTCGAATATTTCTCCTTTAGTATATTCAGTTTCATATGGTTTGAGTTTTTCTTTCACAATAATCATAGATTTTTATACCCGCCAAAGTAAGAAGATGGGACGTATGCTCATTTCCCCAACGCGTTTGCAACGCGCCGAAGGAAATTTCAAAAGTGAAGCTCTAACGTGTATAAATTCGTCACTGATTTCAAATTATTGAACCGATTCAATGGTGACTGTCCTTCCTTGCGTTAGTCCGTGCGTATGTGTATGACAAATATTAATTACAATATCGGTATCCAAATTTGACAAAACAAGGAAATATACGGTGAAAGCATCCTTGCCTCGAAAATGAAGAAAAATGAAGTTTTTCCTTTCCTTACAAATGAAACGATAAAAAGGGATAATCCTGCTACGGTGCTATTGAAAAAAAAAAAGAAAAGACAAACAATGTTGTAGAGTAAGAGAGTTTTCTTTCCTTCTTTTCTTCCAAGATAAAGATGTTGGGCATAAAAGACGCGACCACAGCCGAATATAATTTTCTTACTGGTTTTTTATTTTGTTCTTCCTTTTCTTCTTCCTCCTTTTTTTTTTTTTTTGAGTATTTTTCTCAACTACAAAATTCAGAGATTCCTTTTTGTTTACTAACATTGAATGAAATGCAATTTGAATTGAATTTGAAATTTTTTTTAAAATTTGCTTATTCTTCTTCTTTAAGCAAAGTACACTTTACGCACTCAAGCAAACGCGGCAATGTAAGTAAAATACAAGTAAATTGTACATCACAATAATCAAAAGGCAATGGTGTAAGTAGTCTTAATAAGGATTTACGAAATTTCCCATGAAAATTTTAATTTGTGTAAATATTCACCAGTAGTTCATAAGGAAATTTTATCCGAAGGTTACTTTTTATTATTGTAAAAAAGAGACTGCAAATTGATACCGATTTTTAGAATAATTGACGCAATTCATAAATGTTGTTATAAATATGTCCTCAATTTTCGTCCTTTACACAATTTGAACCTCAATACATAATTATAACATATATTCATATCCTGATTAAATTCCTCGTCTCGCTTATATAGAGTTGGAGTTTTTCGACTTGCTCTTACATTACATAATGTACATTCATTGTGAACGGGTACTTGAACTTTTTCGCAGATTCAAAATATTATATATTGATATATTCAAACCCTAACCGCTTACGATCCTTACGATAATCAATGAGACCAAGTACATATATATTCGTCCTACAATATACACATGTTTCATGAAGCTGTAAAACTTCCATATATGTTTACCTAAAGTTGTAATTGAGATACGCCGATTATTTTCAAATCATTTTATTTCTAAGCTTGTCTGTCCGTCCTGATTTTTCTTCTGTTCAACCTGCAGACCACAATTTTTAAGATATATCAATGAAATCTGATACAATGACGTGTTCTGATCCAGGTACGAACGCTATTGAAAATGGTTCCGATTGGGCTTTTTTCGGCCATATAAAGCTTTATGAGGCTTTATTTTGAAAAGTCGTTATGTAAATAACAGTTGTCCGCCGTGACCTACAATAGTGTGTTTGCTTGTTTCCACTTAGTAATATCATGTTATAAAACACGATGTAAAATTTATTCGCGTTTGATTTTAATGAAGTCTTTTTATACCCTACACCAATTGTGATACAGAGAAGACTTTAGTTAAACTCACCTTTTATCACACCGATCGATTGAGAACCATTTTCTGAATCAATTTAAGCTTGTCTGTCCGATGTTTGTCCACATTGTTTTGTTCTCCACCTATAAGAAGCAATTTTTGAGATATTTTAATAATATTAATTAAACTAATACACTGACGCGCTTTAATCCAAAGATGAACGTTATTGAAAATGGTTCGGACCGGTTCACTTCTTCGACCACTTTCCACATTAAGGCCTAATTCTGAATAGTCGATATATGGAAAAAATTGCAATTTTCAAAATACTTTGACAAAATTCGCTTAGTAGTAGTACTTCGAGATTCTAGGAGAATATGAAAAATTGCATTTTGCTGAGGCAATTTTTTTGGCCCCCTATCGTATAACCATTCGTTCCAAAATTGAGTCTTTTTGTGCTAAAAAGTTGTCATTTTTAAAATTTCATGGTGAAATTAGTTTCATGAGAGTGAATTGACAAAAAAATCATCCTCATTGAATTTGGACCACGTAGGGCTATTTTTTTTTAGATACCACAGCATTTAAGGATTCTTAGGAAATGCCAAAAACGCCGAATTGTTAATGTTTTGTGATTAAAGTTTGTTCATAAGAGTAAATTGAAACAAAAAGTAAGCGGACCAAATTTGAAGCACCTAGGTCTGTTTATTGAACCCCACTTCATATAAGATTTCTCATGAATACTAAGCGCCTTCAGAAGAAGGCTTAACTTTTTATATTTTATGACGAAAATTGGTCTTTAGTAGTAATTTAGCAAAAATATTAACGGAAAGGAATTTGGATGAGACAGGTCTATTTCTTAGACCCTAATAGGAGTTTGCATGAAAAGCAGGCCCTTATATGGAAAGAAAATCTAATTTCTAATGTTTTTTCAGGACGAAAACTGAAAAATAGTAAAACTTTTAGAGAGTGAGTAGAGTTAGCCAAATTTGAATCGCCCCATGCGATGTTTTCGCCATCCTGCAATATTTGGGCTTTCATGAAAAGTACGCCTTCACCAAAACAAGTATATAATTATACCAGACGAAGTGGTACAGTTTATCTAAAGGTCTAGGCTAGTGTTTCTACTTTAAGATTAAGAAATAACCTTTTTTTCAATTCTGATACGCGTTTGGAAAAAAGTGTGAATTATAATCGGATCACAAGGGAATTTTTCTTTCCAGAATTGAGCTTGAGTGCCGAATAAAATGAAGAGAAATTTTTGTTAAACCGTTTCGATGTGAAATCTAGCTGGCGCACAAGTAGTTTCAGCCTAAAAGGCTTGAATCGTGAAGGGATTTAAGAGATAAAGAAATTGAAATGTTCGACTATCGGCAATCCGTTCTTATTTACTTTCGGACTTTAAAGACTGCAAAGGTCTATCACAATTCTAATTTTTATTATAGAACACAAAAATTATATGTTGTTTCCATGTAAAGGTATATTTTTCATGTGCGTATATATGGGAAAGCGAGCCCAAAACGCAAACTTATGCAGTACAAGTTTAATCCTTACAAAGGGCCGGATCCAAAAATAGGCGTAGATGCTCCAAATTTTGTAGAATTCATTTTTCTATGAAATTACTATTATGGGTAAATTTTTCTCATCACACAGAATTTTCAGTTCTACAAAAGTTCAAGTTTTGTGGAAATCGTTGCTAGAGTAGGATCCAAAAAATAGGCCGAGATGGTTCAAATTTGGCACAGTTAATTTTTTAATGTTAAATTACTATTATGATATAACTTTCATCGTCAAGCATTGAAAATTATATCTTTTTGTCGTTTGAACTTCAGTTTTGGTTATATGAAAGGTAATTCAAAAATTGCCCCAGTCGGTCCAAAGTTTTCATACCAGTTTAGAATGCCGAACTACTATTACTTAACCACTTTTGGGTAGAAATTTTGAAAATTGCAATTGTTTTCCATATAACGACTTTTCAGAATAGGGCGTTATATGGGAAATGGGGTCGAAAAAGTGGACTGATCCGACCCATTTTCACGAAGATTCGTCCTTGTGTCAAAACACGTCATTGTATCGAATTACATCAAAATATCTCAAAAATTTGCGACTTGTAGCTCAAACACAAATTTACATGAACAGCAATCCGACGGACATACGGGCTCAGATCAATACTAATTATCATTTTCAATCGATCGGTATAATAAAAGGTGGGTCTAGCTTAAGCCCTTCAGCGTGTTACATATGTTCGCACTAACTTAACACACCCTGTACCACTTGTGGTACAGGGTATAAAAGCTAAAATATACTTCACAGCCTTTAACAGATGCTGGTAAATAAAAAGGATCCAAGACTAGATTGCTTGTGTTCATCTCTAAGTATTCTTTTAAAAATAAAATTGATTTTAGAAGAAAAATACTGTCCGTTGTGTTTTCCATAGATATTGTCATCAAAGTATTAGCCCTTGTATTGCAACGGGCTGTATGTTCCCCATAGACCATTAAGGTATATTTTGTGGATTGGTTTCTCATTTTAAGGTCCTTGTAAGAGTAAACTTTTATGAATGAAGATTGGCTTTAGGGAAAGTAGTTAAGTGAGTATTTAATAATTGGCTTTGCCGAGCTACAAAGCTAAAGATGTGAAATAATGAATAAAATGTACATTTACGTAATACATTTGAACATTTTTCATTTCAATCTAAAATTTTGAAGATTCAATCTGTTCGTTGACATACTCGTAATTAAAAATAAAAAAGGCTTTGCTTCTTTATGCATTCGCTTGAGCTGGCGGATATTCAAGATTACGCCTCAAAGCATATAAAATATATATATAAATATATATATATATATATATATATTTGTATATATATATATATATATATATATATAT